>JAQGBJ010002430.1:0-16539 GCA_034698345.1 Sphaeridia pumilis
AAGCCAAAAAATCTTCGGATGTCGGCGCACTGGTGTTTTTTGGAGCCAAGAATGCAATGCTATCTTATGGCAGCCAAAAAATTATGTTTTACAAACTGAAGGCTTCCTTTGAACTAACAACTGGGATACAGTTCAGACACCCTTGGGTCATTTCTTTCTCCCTGAAAAGTTTCAGCTTCGATGGAAATCCGTAGGCCCAGTTACAGCGGTTCCAGTTTTGAAGTGCTCAAATTTAACATGGGGAAGATAGGCAAGTGTGTCTTCAAAGTCCTGCTGTGGCCAAACCAATAGGAATTTCGAGGAACGGATTTCTTCTAGTAATTGCCCTTTGGACCCTTAACGTTCAGGCCAAGTATAAAGAAAATCCAAGACAAAAAGTTTTTTGACGTCAAAAAATCGAAAAAATCGAAGATACCCCTTAGGATTTTTGGCGATTTTTAGACGTCAAAAAACTTGTTGTCTCGGATTCTCTTTATACTTGGCATGAACGTTAAGGACCACAAGGGCAATTCATTCGAGAAGTCCGTTCCTCAAAATGTCTCTTCGTTTGGCTACAGCTGCGTTTCAAAATTTTGACTCCCTATCTTCCCCATGTTAAATTTTTGAAATTTTATCGTTTTTTGGCCTACGCTTTTCCGACAGAGCTGAAACTTCTCAGACACTTAGAAGGGACCCAGGTACATCTTAAAAGTATCTCAAGGGTCACCAAGGGTGAGCCAGTTCCGAGAAAAAATGACATTAAACATCCCCTGATTTTACAATGTAAAACGAAACGGCACTAAAGTCTGACATAATAAAAAGTGAGCCGATATCCGATATTTTCGGGCAAAAGTGTCAAAAGTCCCCTTTCTAGCCTTTAAATCGAAGCGGTACAGGTTCCACTAGTATTTGTGACCCTTTGAGACATACTTCACGTAGTTTTGACGATATATATTTCTACAGCTGCCACCAAAATTTTCAAACGGTACGCATGGTAAGTAACGCTGTTGCCCCAGGTCGGGTCAAGGGCTACAGGTGCCCATGACTTCAAATCATCGGTCTCTTAAACGACCTGTTTTCAGTTCATCAAAAAACTTCACATTCAGGACTCACAACTATCAGGTTCATATTCGACGAAAACAAGTTGGCAGCATAGGTCAAACTGGCAGTGTAAGTCGCCGTCGTTCCAATCCCCAAACACACAAACGATACAAAGACTCCAACGATGAACTCGGTTTTGTTGCCCACGTGTTGTATCAATCTAAAATTAAAGCCATTTTCAAAATGGATGATTTACTTAAGCTTATGTCAGAAGAGATATTCGAAACTATCGAAACTTACCCCATTAAAATGCTTCCGAGCGATCCGGAAACGACTCCCATCATCACAACCTTCTTAGGTCCAATTTTTCCAATCTATATATGTCAAATATCAAGACAAAATATTATTCTGGTTCTTGACGACAAAATTAACTAAAATCTTGAACTTCCTTGCTTACCAAAAGACCGATGAGCGGAGACGTGATTATGTTGGTGACGCTAGAAACCCCAAAGAGCAAGCCAGTTTCCCCTTGGGTCACATTGTGCCTTGCTGCCTAAAAAACGTTATTTCTTGTTAGAGCTCAGGTCATCCGAATTCGTTTACTATTTCCGCTATTCTCATTTACCTCTGAAGGCAGAAAGGGAATCGACAACATCCCAGGGCACCATGCCAATATGTACGACAACGAGATGCCAAGAAAGACGCGTCTTTGTTCCTTGGTAAACGTTTTCAGGAAGGAGCAAAACATTTTGAAAAATTCACTAACAACTTCAGTAGTTGAGTCTTTCGTAAACATGCAAAATCACTGTCAGATTATAGCGAATTATCAAAAGCACGTGCTAACTTTTCACTTCTAAAAGGTTCAGAGCTAGAGCAACGAAACGCTCGACTGACTCCATTAACAAAGCATGACTGACTGAAATGCCGCATAGAATTTGAACGACATTGAATTGAACATTTGACTGTAGTATTGAATCTAAGCAATCCATTATTAGGTTTTGAACCTTCAAGTTATATAGTGTTTCGTTTTTTGAACCAAGTGACATTAGAACTTGTTTTTTTTTGCTGAATCTCTTTAGTTCCCAAAGCAAACGCCATATTAATGATCATAATCTTCACTGCCTAAAAAACGTTCTTCATCGTCTTTCATCTTGTAGAGGCATCAATAAAAAATTATTACTACGATTTGCGATACAACGGCCCGTTTGTGCGCTTCATACTTTAATGTCAATTTGGACAGCTTGTCCTGCCACTCAGCCAGTTTGCTGTCATGTTGAGCAGTGAGTGATTCTGGATGTTCTTCGTCACTATGCTCAGAAAAGATACTTCAGATCTTCATCAATTCCTTCATTCTTAATAAAAAGTATTTTCACTGACAAGCCGAGGCGTGAGACTAATTTCAACGATGTTCACTGGATGGAGGCAGAGCGGAAAGTTTCTTATGTGTTTGAATTGTCATTAGTAGCGCTGGAGAACCATCAAAAACTCTAGACAGAAAAAATAGCGCAGGTGATTCAGCAAGTTACACTTGGATCTGACCTTGGCTAGTAAAACAGTCATTCATGTACCTATACAGCAGGGAAGGCTTCATCTCTTGTTAAAAAGTATATTATGTTTATTGATAAAAGAATAGCGAAGTCGTATAGAATGTAACTCTATAATCTTAGCTTCTAAGCTGCAACAAGCCCTTTCGATCGGAAATATTTCTGCTAGTAAAATCACATGAGTTGAGTAAAGCTAGATACTATATATATTGAATCATTGACAGTTTATCGAATTGTATAAAAATTGAGCTGCTTTCTACGAGTGCTCTGCTAAGCAAATAAATCGTGGTGGAAATTAATCACTTTGGTAATCTATCCAATGAATCGATGTTCTTCAAGGCACATTTGTCTCATGATCATTAACCTTCCTTACGACAATCTATTAGTTAAGAGGAAATCCAATTCGTCGTATATTTCATCCCACAGAGACTAGGTAACTTCAAAAATCGTCGTCCCCACAAACTTCCAGAAAAACATCGAACGCAAGCCGACTGCAGACTCCAGTAGCATTGAAAATGTATTTATGGTAGGTCCCATCCATGCAGATTGCTGAAAAAAATCAGGAGTTCATCATGATGTCCTGCAATTCTTGCAAATTCTGATAGTCTCAATGGTGTCTTACCCACAACCGAACTTTTAGAGCTGAAAGCGCAAATACATGCACATTCAGGTGGGACCGAGAAGTTTGCCAGCGAGGATAGGGCTTGAGCGTCAACATAATTTCCCAAGAAGCCAATATTCGATAGACTGCAAAATAGGAACGTTAAGAAAGTTAAAAATCAGGTGAACTTTACTTAAGATGAACTTTAATAACTCAAGTGGGGATTTACGTTGATCGTCGGTTCAGCTGCGAATCCTTCAATGCAAAGACGTGTACCGTTCCTTTATCACTAGAACAGCACAAGAAGTCAGAATCCGGGCTAAAGTTGATGCAGAAAATGGTAGCGTGGTCAGTCCCTCGGCGTAACGTAATCAGCAGAGTCTTCTTTACAGCGTCCCAAACACGAATCAGAGTACCCTTCGTTGAAGCTGTCGCCACTCGGTTTCCTTGCTGGTTGATAGCTATGCATGCTAGTTCGCCATCGTGGGCCTTGATCGTGATGGGGCTGCTGGACACTGTGGCTTCAGTCGTGGCCAAATTCTGTTTGCGGAAGAATCAATTAGAATGATTCTATCATTCTTCAAAGGATAAAAATGTGTTTACAAAGAATCAAATTTTCACCATGAAAGCTACATGTCCAGGCTGATGCCCAGGGAAGACTAAAAAGCTGAATCCGTTGAATGTTGACGGGGACACTTCGCACAAGCCCAACGGGTTATCTTTCGTCTCCATAGTGTACAGCTTTTTTGGGTTATGCGGAAACGTGAAAATGTGAATCTTGTTCCTGAGAACTACAATGAGACGGTCCTTCCGACATCGCACTGACAACACAGCTTGATTGAAACTGAAATCCAGCACGGCTTCTTTCGTTCGGTCATCAAAGATCAGTACAGAATTGTCAGCGTATTTCGGTCTACTGCCACCACTGACTACAGCGAACAAGTTTGACCTCCAAACCATCTCACAGAATCCAACACTGCCAATGGTTTTCTCATCTGAAAAAAGTTCTTTTAGTTACTGTTCAACTACTTCACCCTGACATTCTTTGAATCAGATGTCTCTTACCATAATGTACTTTCTCCACCAAGGGCTCGACATAGTAAATCCGAAGTCCATTTTCCATGCAGCACATGAAACAACCTGCAATTCAGCAAACCGTCACCCGTAATCTACTACTCGTAATGACTTCCTGAAATGGCCACAAAGAAAGAGGAATAGCTTACTCTTATCCTGGTTGAATCTGAGGCTTGTTATCAGCTTTTCGTATCCAGAACCCATGCTGACCTGCAGCAGTGTCTACCAATGCTTCAATTTTGGATTATCCAATATTTGACGCAAACGAATCGAACTTCATTCAAACGTTTTCAACTCGCAATTTCGGGCTCCAGTGCAGAATCACCAGCATGTATATATTATGTGTGACAAACTAACGAAGATTTCCTTTGTTTCCAGACCACTTAAACTTCATTTGCTTCACATACAGTAAAAGTTTTTTATCCACCACTAATAACCCGTTTTCACATCGTTATCACCAACTGCTTCAAGTAATTTTAGGCCCTTCTTCGCTGCTTACTAATTGTGAACTATAAACGCCTATTACTGGTTTCAATGTGGTCAGACAAATGATCTAACGGGCGAAACAGCGTATTGCGAAGTTGTTTAGCCTTCTCTTCTTTCTAATGGATCAGCTGGCATGCACGTAGTCAAAACCAAAACAAAAGCATATCGCAGCCACAGCTATGCGTATATCATAACGTTGTTTACCCATGCACTATATGAACCTTTGCACGCGCACATGCTTCATGCTGTGTGGTCTTGAACGAGATCGGGAAGAGTTTATGATAAAAAAAATATTTAGTTCAAAGTTTCGAAATTCTATCAATCACGAAAGAAAATAAAACGCCAAATGTTGATCATATCAAAGTCGTTGCAGTAATCAGGAAATCGAACATGTAGCGAGCGACATTCGTAGAATCGTGAGTTCCCTTTAACTTAAATTGTTTCTTAGTAAAAATCTAATTTTATATTGGTCATTGGAAACTTACAGAACGATGCCACGGAAAGACGAAAGAGCTTGGCGAAAGGTCGTGAAGAAACTTCAAAGAAAACGAAGTCGAGTCGCTGCAGCACTATCTAGGACAGCAATAGACCCAGGATCTGATCAGGATAATGAAGAAGATCGAACTACCGATTCTGAAAATGGACAACAACCACAAGACGGATTCGGGCATATGTCTGAAGCGGAATGGTTTCTACGAGACAAGATTGCTCAGCAGAACTTCCTGAAACGGGCTGAGGAAGCTCGACTGAAGGAGGAAGCGGCTGAAGCTGAAAAGGTGGGATTTGTATAATGTTCTTTGAAGTTGAAGCTTGAAAAAGATTATATTAAGTTGATTTGTTTCTTTTCCAGGCGAGATTGCTAAAAGATTGGGAAGAAAAGGAAATGGAGCTGAAGGCTAAGCTGGAAGACGAGAAGCGCTTGGCAGAAGAACGTCGACTGAAACAGGTGTCACGAAATAGAATCTTGTTTGCGCAACGTATCCTTTCCATCTCAAAAAAGCGTTACTTAATGTTTCGATCTTGATGAATGTTTTCCTTAACAAGCTTAATCCCGATCTTTGCGTTCCTTTTTCTCGTTTAGGAAGAAGAATTCAAGCAGTTTATTGATTTCTTGAGTGGGGTAAGTAAAAGCAAGTAAACTGATGTATTCAGAATTTGTATGAATTTCACAGAAGATTTTTCGTTCAAGGATATTGAAACGCCTCCACTGCCTTATGTGATGCCTCAGGATCTCGATCCTAACCCTAGAGAAGTTTGTGGTACTTTTCAGCAAACTGCTGCCTGCCGGTTTGGAAACCAATGTCGAAGGTTAGTAATGTTATCCTAGTAATACACTTGAGTTGAATCTTGGAAGGGTAGGCAGATGATGGCTTGGTTTGATTGTATTTCAGATCTCATCCTAGTCCTACATTGTCTCAAACGTTACTGATACCCAATTTCTTCTCACATTTCGCCCTTGCGAAGACCATCCAGACTGACGACCTTAGCTTGGAGCCTGGAGATTCAGAGCTAAACAAGGCATTTATGTGAGTGTGGCATGCACCACCAGAGTAGTTCGCGATCCTAAATGTCTAAAGTTAGATTTACATGTCAAATCATTCACAGGGAATTTTATTATGACGTGCTGCCTGAGTTCCAGAAGTACGGCAAAGTAATCCAGTTCAAGGTGTGTTGTAACTACGAAGCTCACCTTAGGGGGAATGTTTATGTTCAGTATGACAACATTCGCAACGCTGTTGAAGTAAGCAAAAGTTATTGATAGTTGACAAGTCAACCGAACTCATAAAATCTACACTTGCCCTAAACATGCGCAATTATTCTTATTTCTAGGCGTACAGGATGTTCAATGGAAGATATTTTAATGGAAAACAGATCAGCCTGCAGTTCGTCCGCATAGATTCATGGAGAAAAGCATTATGTGGCTTATACCAGCGAAAACGTTGCAAAATGACCTTTTCTTGCAATTTTCTACATGCATTTCGAAATCCTACAAAGGAGTTTGTGCAGGCTGATAATGACTGGGCTACTGACAAACCTCGTGTTGGCCAAGCACAGCCGACATCATCGACACGAGTGCTACAAGTCACCAGGAATGAAGTCTCTACATCTACCTGTGCTGTTGGGTTAGTTGCTGGCAAACCGAAGGACAGTAATCAGCAGCAGACAAGTGGCACAAAGCAACAAATGATCCTCCATACCCTTCCGACAGAAGGTACTCAAAAGACTGTTTCAAACTACGCTTCATCACCGAGAAGACGTCTACATAGTCGGGATAGATCGCGGAGCCCATCTTTGAGAAGGAATAGATATCCTGATCGTGAATCAAGGAGTCGACACCGTTCTCGTCATAGAAGCAGAAGCTATTCCAGAGACAGATCTGACTATTCATATACAAGATCCAGATCTAAAAGATCTACATCTCCTAAAAAGAGCCCTAAGACTAAAAAGAAAAAGAAAGAAAAGAAGACGAAGAAAAAACATCACAGGCATGATTATAAAGACTGATTGAACTGTGTTTAATGGTATACTGAATATGGACAAGCCAAACTTTCAACTGTAATGTCGAAACGCATCATGTCACAATGCCAATAAACAATATTAAGTGTTCTACAGTTAGGGTTCAGAAAAATAATTTTACAAAAAAGATAGGGCCAGTACGTCCTTAGAGTAGTCTACAGGGTACGAAGATCGGTAGATGAATCAATTATCAGTAATCTGAAGCTCGTCGATTCCCCAATCTTCATAACTGCCGTCAGGAAGGTAGCGACGAATAATGATAGGGATTTTCCTTTGTTTCAGCTCCTTCATGGCTATTTGCAGAGGATCCGTTTCACCTTCCAGTTCGACCATAACAGGAGCACACATGGAAATCTGAAGTGCTCTGGTCCCTAGAACTCGAGCCCTTTCATACTTGGTCATATACGGCGTGGTGATACGTTTAGCTGCTGGCGTTGTTTGACCTTCTCCGGCATTTAAAAGATCGATTCCTTCTCCTTCCTGTAATATATAGAATTCATCATTAATAATCAAATGTTAGAATTCAAATGCATTGTGAATGTCTTGAAGATTCGTACTTCATTCTGATCAACATCTTCATCCAGCCCCTGGTCATCGTCCATATCATCGTAGTCATCGCCGGCAAGACTGCAAGAAGAAGAAACAGTTAAAAATTAAAGGTATTCATTCTGAAAAGAAAGATCGTTCTGATACTCTGCAGTAAAGTTATTATAGGTTACAACAATGACCGAATTGTGATTTATAACAGAAAAACTTACTCGTCGGGCTCGTAATCGTCGTCAGCCATTTTGAAGAATTGATTATACGCCAAGCGTTGAGACTTCTAACAGGTTTTTTTTCGAAAAGTCTAAATTTGTACTAACTATTTCGGCAAATACGAACACGAAATTAAACAATGTTTACCTTCGAACACCAAAATTTATCACGCCGTGGTAGTCCGCTTCTCGTTTGCATTTGTACCGCCACTGCTCACTGCTCCATTGAGTAAGCATTTCGAGCGCGACATTTCAAACATTTTCTCAAGTTCTTTTTGCTTCGTTCGTTTACATGAGCGTACATATCTTCGGCACAACACAAATAACAGGCTGCATCTGCAAGTCATTGCTGACATTGGAACTGAACCGGCAGAATTAATCTCGTTAATTCAGCATTTTGAAAACGAAAAAGACTCAAAGCGGGTAATTAAAGCTAACAGGTGTAATCATGGTAAGATAATTCATGTTACTTCTGGTGTATGCCTTCAAGTGCCATCAGAATTCGTACTAATCAATCAAATTTACAGGCTCGTCGGTATGATACAAGAACGACCATCTTCTCCCCTGAAGGTAATGTCGCACTTCGAAATTTAAGCGAATCATAGTTACGACTGTTAATTACCATTTTCGTTGCAGGGAGACTGTACCAGGTTGAATACGCCATGGAGGCTATCGGTCATGCCGGTACTTGCCTTGGAATTTTAGCTGAAGACGGTATCATTTTGGCTGCCGAAAAGAAGAATACCAATGTACTTCTTGATGATGGAGAATTTTTCTCAGACAAGATCTACAAATTGCATGAGTAAGAGCTGATTCGAGTGCACACTTGAAATTTTTAAACGTGTGTAAAGATTTAGATGACTAAAATGTTGCTTTGCAGGGACATGGTCTGCAGCGTCGCAGGAATCACTTCTGATGCAAACGTCTTAACGGAAGAGTTGCGCTTGATTGCCCAAAGATACATCTACCAGTATGGAGAACCAATGCCTTGTGAACAGCTAGTTGCTTGGTTGTGTGATGTGAAGCAGGCTTATACACAATACGGAGGTGAGTATCTCCATGTTTTTTAGGGTACTGGCTAGCCAGCCTAGGTGGAAAACAGCGTTTCCACTTGTTTGGTCACCCTGAGTTTACCCGTAATCTTTTTTCACACTTTCGGGAAACCTGATCTAATTTTTTATTGTTTCAGGTAAGCGTCCATTCGGTGTCAGTATCTTGTATATGGGATGGGACAAGCACCTCGGATTCCAACTCTACCAATCGGATCCTAGCGGCAATTATGGGGGATGGAAAGCCACCTGCATCGGCAGCAATAGTAACGTGAGTTAAATGGCGACATACAACTTGCAATCCATTTGAACCTTCAGCTCAGCAGCTTTTGATTTGTAATTTTACAGGCTGCAATTTCCATGTTGAAGCAAGAGTATAAAGAGGGACTGAAGTTGGATGATGCTAAAGCTTTGGTCATCAAAATTTTGAGCAAGACAATGGATACTGCTAAACTCAGCCCTGAGAAATGTAAGTTTCTGGAAGTTGGTTGAACCCGAACTGAATCTTGATAAATTGGGTGTGTTTTTTTCATTCAGTGGAAGTTGCTACTCTCACCCGTAAAGCTGATCCGACAGAGACTACCGAGGGTAAAACGGTTATTACCGTTCTTCAGGCTGACGAACTCACAAAGCTAATCGAAACTCACGAAAAACTGGAGAAAGAAGAAGAAGCGCGCAAGAAAAGAGAAGCTGAAGCTAAGATGAGTACTTCTTAATTCGTCGATCTTCGGTCGTTTTCAAGTTCCCAAGTGATTTTCGTAAAACAAACTTTGTTATATTATCTCAAAAAACTTTTAATACATAATTGAAGTTCAACAAATCTCAAGTATCCATGCTTTATTTACGAAACCAGCCTTAGCATTCAGGATCGATTTCTTCAAAATTGTATCTAATATGAAATTGCACAACGGAAAACTATAGGCCAAACAGAAACATCACAGACAGACAAGAATTTCAGTTAAAATCTTGTAATACGCAAAGGAAAATTTTCTGACTTGAAAAAGTCATTGGCGAAGATGACCACCAGATTGGCCTCGAACTCTAGAAAGGATAATAATTCAACTTCAGCATTCATTAAGAGTGAGAATTATGTAGTTGATCTAAACGAAAAGGCTTACCAATCTTGAAATTTGATGTAAGCAGCGTAGGGCAGCAGAACAGCCGAGGGAAAATCATAAAGATGGGTATTGGCATACCTTTACACACGTTCCCATCACCAATCTGAATCGTTTGGATTTCAGAAGCTGTTGAACGAAAACTCATTAGCTGATTCACCTATGTAATAAGATTTTGCGCATTTTCATACGATTTCAGAACCCTACCATCTTTAGCGTAACCTTCCGTACATCCACAAGTTTCTACCCGTAAAAGTTGGATTTCTATGGATTTCAAAGGAAATTCGCTTGCATCAATAATTACTTCGCCCGTGAAAGGTTTTGAGATGGGAAAAGTGAGCGAATCCAAATGGCCATGAGCTCGAAAAGATCCAATCTTGCTTCCGGCTTCACTATTCATCTCAAATTCAATTCTTTTCATTTCAGCCGGCTTCAGTAGTTCTGGTGGTAATGTGGTGACAAGATTCTTAGGTCCACCACAAGCCCCGTACTCCACCGTGAATTCTGCAGTCTTCGACATTGAGCTACCGATCAGGAACGATCTTTTGACTTCACATTTCAAACTGTACTGGACGTTAATGTACACCCCATGGTAGGTTTCGTACAGGATTCTATTATTGCGAGCTCGAAGAGGAAATTCAAAGGGAATCTCGGTAGTTCCAGAAGAAATCTTTCCAGCCTTGACTAAATCCACTTGGTATGACAGTAGCTGCAGCGGCTGAAAAACAATGTCTGGTTAGATCCTTCAATTCAATACATTGAGCATCCTGATTAGCAGCCTACCTTTACAGACTGGTAGAAGGCTTCAAACAAGCCGACAGTTTTGGAACTTAGCTGCAAGGATACAAATACACGTTAGTCTGCTGAGTGATCTGGCAACAATATTTGGAATTCGGTTTCTAAAAAACAGAATACCTGTAACGTCACCTGGCCGTCCATACTGAGTACAACGCCATCGTGTTTGATGTCAGTATTTGACTGAACAAAGATGGTCCCACGTATAATATCCTGCAACGTTAGGTTCAAAAGTAAGCCTGGTTAATTGGGATCGTAAGTCAAAGGCCAAGCTATAGATAAACATAAATCTCACGTACATTTTCGCAGTAGATTTTGCTAAAGCGGTGTAGCTTTATATCCAGCGTGACCACCATCTCATGACATGGATCTTTCGAAGGCTGAAGTAATGTACGGAAATTCCTTGGATTCAATCCTTTGATTCGGAGTTGGAACTGAAGTTCGGATTTCTTTATACTGTACGTAGTTTACAAGGTTGCCCTGGAATGGAATATTTTGACATTACAAGCAAAATTACATGAATTTGTCACATAGTTGTCTTCATACCCTAATCCAATTTGTCAGTCGCAAACCGTGACTTTATTCACACAGAGTAATTAATTAACTCAGCATCGAAATATTGACTTGCAGTATGATTCATGATTCATATTAATCAAGTTTGTTTACAAAAATTTTACAAAACATAAATAACGTTTCCTCTTGGCACCTTGAGTGCATCGGCTGTTGTTTGCTGGCCAACCTAACTTGTGCATGAATCCTAGTGTGAAGTGTTGTTACTCGATGGCTTGCTTTCCCGCTGGAAAATTTAAAGTGAGCGGTTTGAGCTCGTGCATTTTTGCTGTTTTGTTGAATTAGACGGATTCTTTTGTTTAGCAAAAGTTTGACTTTTTATCGCATTTTGACTTAACGCAATGCACATTTGACCTGTATCAGCGTAAAGGTTGTTGGTCAGTATTATCGAATCTAATCCATAACTGTTATCAAAGATGTCCAAGCAGAAGAATCAAAGTGGCGAGAGTAAGTAATCCCAGAAAATTAATTTGTCGGTTACTTTATCATGAACTTGAACAAATGTCCGATTGTTATCAGAATGTTACATCAACAAATTCTAAAAGGTGTCTTCATTTGGTTTTACAGCGGCCAACGCACTGTACAGTGTTAACGAAAAGGTCCTTTGTTTCCACGGCCCATTACTGTACGAGGCTAAAGTTCTGAAGATTGCCCTACGTGAAGCTGACCCCGAAAAGGACAGGGAAGGTGACCCAGAAGCGAAGAAGGAAGTTAAAAAGGAAGAGAAGAGAACTGGCATCAAGGAAATTTGTTACTGGGTCCATTACAATGGGTGGAGCAAAAAGTAAGTGGCATCGCCGATTTTCAACGTCTAAATGGAACTAATTTTTGATACAATGATACATTTCTGCTTTGTACTTCAGGTGGGACGAATGGGTACCTGAGCGTCGGGTTTTGCGTTTCAACGAAGACAATATGGCTAAACGATCGGAACTGAACCAAATGGTTAATGAAAAAGGGTAATTAAGACTACCAGAAATATGCGAACCTTGCATGAAGTCCCTTGAAACATTTGACTCATAATCTTTGTATACTATACAGAGGACCCAAAAGCAAGAAGATTGCAGTGAAAACTCCGTTGGCAAAGAAAAAGTCTATCGGAGGAGACTCAGCGAGCGGTACTTTGTCTACAACAGATTCTCGTTCTTCTACCCCAGTTCAGGACATTTTTAAGAAAGGGAAATCTTCAGAAAAGATCTCAGAGGAGGACGCAGCAAGACGGAGGAAGCGAAGTGAAAATGTGGAGAAGGTAAAAAGACTTCGAGGATCTTGATCATCACACAACGGCTGTTCTAATCAACGATATCTTTGAAACTTGATTGCAGGAAAGTTACTATGAAGTTAAGCAAGAAATTCACATTCCCATTCCAGAAAGCTTGAAGCTGTTTCTCGTGGACGATTGGGATTTCATTACAAGACAAAAAAGAGTAAGTTTTGGCTTTTCTGGTAAATGATTGTGGGCTTGGTAACTAATAAAAGTTTGGGTATTTCAGCTGGTTAATATTCCTGCTCGTCATACAGTTGACAAAATTTGCGAGGATTATCTGAATTATGTTAAAGAGCAAAATGAAGACGAAGATGCTGCTAAGGACCTGATAGTCGGGATCAAAGAGTATTTCAATGTGATGATAGGCAACAATCTTCTGTATCGATATGAGAGACAACAGTTTTTGGATGTAAGTGAACTTCAGAGCAAAGAGAAAGCGTGATTGAACATGAGAAACTACAGAAACTGTGCCTTAACTCACTAACTGAAACATTCTACAGGCTTACAAATCAGAAGACTCAGCAGCAGAAGCCGAGGAAGGCAAGGAAGACTCTGACCTTCCTCCACTGCCTACCGCCATCTACGGAGCTGCCCATCTGCTCAGACTGTTCAGTAAGTTATCATGTCATCAAGCTGCAGGCTGTCTACTTCGCTGATTCCATACTGACATAATGTTCCAAAATTTGTTTATAGCTCGAATTGGCGGAGCAGTTGCGTATACCACTCTTGATCAAGACGCTGTTGCACTCCTGGTAAAATGCCTGGAAAAGTTCCTCAAGTAAGATATTAAAGCTTGAATTTGAATTTAGTGAATTATGAACCACCCTTGAATTTGTTGATTCTATCATTGTTTTCAATTTTCAGGTTCATGGAAACGAATTCCAAGGAGTACTTTTCTGTTGACGACTATGGAGCTGCCCCACCGGAATATCAGAGAAAAGTCCCTGCTTAGTTTCTTGTGTTTGTAGTATAGTCGGGAACTCTTCCTCATTGTTTCTTTTTAAACTATTTGGTAGCTAGCGGTGCTTGGTTTTTCTGTCTTTTGACTTTGATTTTTCTCTTTTTGCTGATCGTAGAAGCCTAGCTGAAGTAGAGTCTTAATTGTAGTTTGTATGCTTTCGCTTGTAGGGAAAACGACCAGTAGAAGCTGCACCAAGCAAGAAGTCAGTTACTCCATTGACGTCCACACCTGGACCTGCAGCAGCAGCGGGAACCACACCAGTCTAGCTCCAATTTTAGCAGCGACATGAACGAAATTGCTTTTGCTTTGGCTTTTTTTATTGCTTTTAATCCTTTTCTTGGGACAATGACAACCAAAATTGTGACCAACCCGAAACACTAGTGGGATATTTTCGGTCCTGCTTCCAAGCTATTACATTTTTACTGTTAGGATTAATTTGTTGAAGCAATTGATTGATGCTCAACAAGCACTGATGTACTCAAGTTCTTCTACCTATTTCAATCAGACGAATTGTCTTTACAGGTTAGCTGGTTATACATCTAACCCATTGTTATGTATAAGCATCCACGACATTTTTTAAAGTAAATGATATCTGATTTTGTACCAAATATGAGATTAATCAAGGAATCTAGTAATATGTTTCCTGTTTTGTTACATACTACCGAATTTCTTTCAGGCGCCGTATGACTGAAAAACTAGCCAAATCCATAACCGTGGATTAGCTACTCAAAATTATTGCGCTATTGCACACTAGACGAAGCTGTGCCCGAAGTTCTATTGGCCCTACTCCACCTAGTTAGCCCTGGTCGTTTCACTGTTTTAGCAGAACGACAACGTATATGTTCAATCGAGTTTGGTTTATAGAGCTTTACACGGTGCACACAAGCAGAGTTAATTGCCAGTGCAAAAGATCTCATGGTTTGAGAGCACAGGTCTGAAAATAGCAAATAGGAAATATATAGCGTTGGAAATATTTGGCTCGCGTTCAGATTCGCACATTTGTGAACTCGGGAAAAATGAGTGGGCTGACTGAGCGTCGAGGAAAAGCTGTCGGAACGTTTCTGCACTACTTGTCTTCTAGCCTTCTTCTAACTTGAAGAAAATTCCATTACTTTTTGTACATGTTCCAATCAAATGCACAAATTTTCAAAGCTTACTTACGTGCTCCGTCAGGACCGGTTCCACCTTGAAAATTGCATAATGATAAAGAAGGCCTCGGCGGTCTGAAACCGGACTCAGGTCGATATGATTTTTTATGTTCTGCTAACCTGGATTTCGTTGAATATATCGTAAAAAGTCTTTCACTGTTATCATAAGGAAGGTGTGTAATTGTTGACAACCTAAATTCTGGGCTTATCGCCTTCGAAATGACCGATAACGCCCACTTCCGGTCCTGTTGGCAATCAATACTGAGCTCAAAAATTGCATATTTAAAATAATCTTGCTCAATACAATATTGCATTAGCCCATATTTCAGACATTCGAAGTCAGTCAATTTCGAACAAGTTGAAGTCATCGTCGTTAACAAAACAAATCCTTGTGGTACCTGAAACAGGGATCGCTGAAGCCACTCTAGGCTTACAACAATCGACTTGGACCTTGTACAGCCCAAAAGTAAATCTACTCTCAGGTATACCAGATCAGCTGAAACTCAACAGCGTTTAGTGCATTTCAAAAATCGCTTTTGCAGCAATCACCATCGTTTGTGTAGGCAGAATACCTAAACGGAAGGGGAAATTTTTGCAGGTTCATCAAAGGCCGGATTGATCATCGGTGTATTTTTCTGCAGGAGCAGAGGGCGGACGTATTCGAAAGCGCATCCCTGAAACACATTCTTTGAAAAGCCCGTGAAAATTGTGCAATGGTTTGCACACCATTCCATGAACGCATACTTTTGAGATAAATTAGATCAGTGTTATTCGCATATAACGTTTCCGTAAATTTCAGTGGCCGAATTTCCTCGGAGTTGATCGGTTCAAGAATACACATTGGAGGAGAAGCAGCTTCTCAAAGCAACATTTAGCCGGAAAAGATCCTGATTGCTGGTAAACTAGAAGCACTAGAGCCAGCTTCACCCTGCAAACTTAATAGGGATCGTCTTAACCCGTTTCTGTCGGAAGAGGAGAAAAAAAGAAGGGAGAATAAATATATCCCGGTTCGGTTTTTCCGAAGACAACTGCTTGTGAGACTCTCTTGAAAAAACAGAATCCCAGTTACTTAAACGTGTCGAGGCTAAAATCGTTCAGTTGCAACAAGTCAGTCAGTGACGACTAGTGGTCTTCGGTCCCTCGTGCGAATCGCTAAATAAATTTTTATTCCTTTTTATTCAGGTGAGTTGGTCGAAATTTTAATTTTTCCAAAAAAAGTGCAGCGCTAACGCTGGATTGGATCAAGAAAATTTTTGTGAAAATTGTGAAACTTTTGTGGTGGTGGCTGAAGACGGATTGTTTGGAAGTTGAAGTTGGAAGTCTTTGGGATTTTGGTTAAAACTTAAGGGATTTTGGGTTTTTATGTGTTTTCAGTGAGGTTTTCGAACCAAAGCAGCCTTCACTATGGACGCCATCAAGAAGAAGATGCAAGCGATGAAGCTTGAGAAGGACAACGCCATGGACCGCGCCGATGCCATGGAACAGCAGGCCCGCGATGCCAATGGTCGCGCCGATAAGACCGAAGAAGAAGTCCGTGGCCTTCAGAAGAAGATCCAACAAATTGAAAACGAGCTTGACACCTGCCAGGAGCAATTGATGCAAGCCAACACCAAGCTCGAAGAGAAGGAAAAGGCTCT
>JAQGBJ010002431.1:0-16537 GCA_034698345.1 Sphaeridia pumilis
TACAGTATGGGCTGTAAGACAGGATGTAAGACAGGAAGTAAGACAGGCTGTAAGATAGGTTGTAAGACAGGCTGTAAGACGGAAGTGTAAGATGAAATGTAAGACGTAAAAGTTAGCCCTGTTAGAACCCGCCTACAGTATAGACCGAGGAGGTTTATAAAGCTGTAGAAATCTACATAGACTCTAGACCTCCAGCCAAAATTTTAGGTAAATTTCTCGAGCGATTTACGATTTTGTGGAATTCTAGGATCATGATTGACAGACTGGGCAGCACGTAATCAGTTAATAAATCAATACTTTGACACGTGGAGCTCTTATACAATGCTGTCTAAACATCACAACTTGATTAAAACACCACGAGCTTCATTTAATATTTACGATTCCTTTTTCTACTTTTGATGATGTTACATACGACATATTTCCAACCCATCATTCGGCTTCATCGGCTAAGCCCTCTTTCTTCACCGTACTGAGGATCAGCAGGTCACACGGAACTCTACTTTCTCGCTATCTCTTCCTCAACAAACATGCCTTCAGAAAGACCTTCCAGTGCTCACAGCCGAACCAAAACTAAAGCTAAAAAATCATGTAAAACTTTGTTCCACCTTTCCATGAACATCATTCTCCACCTTTATAAAGTGTACTTCATGGTCTTCGGAATCCCGATCGGCGTCAACGTGAGCAAACGTCGGTTTCGGAACACTTCTGACGGAACTCCATTAATCTGGTCCTGCCTCAACTTTCTATTGCTTCTCAAGTCCATCTACGCTTCGATAACTTTCATCCTCAGCGTTTCCGGTCCTGGCTTCAACGAAACGCAAATTCCTATTCATTTCACGTGGATGGTTTACTACTGGGGGGCGGCCATCTCAGGCTACATGTACTTCATCAAACATCGATCAACGTTCGTGACGCTCTGGAACTCGATCATCGAAGGCCAAGAAAATTACGTGACTTCAGCGTCGCTAACGCCACAAATGGCCTTCTTGCTCTTCTTTCCGCCGACAGTGGTCTTTGCTTGCGCTGGTGCTAGCGCTTTGTTTGTCTTTGACACCACGTGGACATAGTGTTGGGCAATCGGTTCGGTTAAAACTTTCGGTTAACGGTCGGTTTCGGTTAATAGCCTTATCGGTTCGGTTATTTTTGGGCAATTTTCAGCCGATAACCGATTCCGGTTTAACCGATGGCTGAATTTTCTTCAGTCAACCGAATCGGTTCGGTTATTACGGGTAATGTCAAAACCGATGATATTTTTTCGGTTATCGGTTGACAAATCGGTTAAACCGAATTAATCGATTTTTCTCTGCAATATTTAATTTATGGGCGAGTTTATTGAAATCGCACATTTTTCTCAAGCAACAGACTTTGTCTCGGGTGATTACACAAGCCGACGGAACAAAAATTGTTCGAATTGACAGAAGGCATTGATTTAAGCTGTAAAACATTAATGAGGGGGCGAGCAATTGGTCATGTTGCGGAGTTGAGCTATTACTGGCAAATTGTTTGTTGCTAAAGATATTGATTCTCCAGTCACTTGCTTTACCCCGTTATGCACTCCAGTCTGTGCACCTGCCCGTACAAGGAAAGTTGCATAAATATGAAATTTTTAATACGTTATGGCAGAGTCAGTTCATGGAAATGAAAGCAACCGCTAAAAGGAATAGTTAATGGCTATAGACTTTCAGATTTTTTCGGCTGGGAATCCGATTAATTCGGTTTTCGGCATATTCGAAACTGTGTCGGTTCGGTTTTCGGGTTCAACCGATAATTAACCGTAACCGAAATCGGTTTAACCGAAACCAGTTTATCCGGTTTCGGTGACCGACCGACCATGAAATGTTTCCGTCAATAACCGGCCGGTTATAACCGAAATCGGTTTCGGTTCCACTTTTTCTAACCGATTCCCAACACTATTCTCCTTCCTTCCTTGTCGCCCTCTCTTCATTCACAGACCACAGCAGAGGGAAGAATATTTATATTATTAATATCATGTAATTGGCATGGAGCAACTGAGAGAAACGCGCAGCCACGGGCAAAAACAAAGGGTGAAGCCAAGAGGAGTAATAACATTTGTGCATCATTCAATATTCAGCTTTTTGATGTGTGTCCAAAGGAAGGGGTGAATCGTTTCTCCGTTTCGTTCTTCTCCTGAATTAATGCACAACTTCAAACTCGCCTCCAGCAGCGCCACCTATGTCGACTGTCAACGGACCTGACACATGACACAAGTGCATATGGCGGTGGCACGTGCCGGTTGAACCGGGCGAATCCATCCTCTCTCTTTTGGTCCTTTACACGTAATTTGGCTTTTACTTTTGAATGATGCAAGGCGCTGAATATTACAACAAAAGAACCATAGCAGCTTGAACTGAACCCCCAAGTTGAGGGTGGAACAAAGCAAGAAAGACCGTGAACAAGGATCCAGCTTTGAGGGAAACTTATTCAAAATTAATTAACTTGAGATTTGAAAGGTGAAAGGTAAGTGACAGTCCGACACAAATAGATTTTGGAACTTGTAGAACAGTAGAGCCGAATAAGAAAAATTAAAAGTGCAAGAGCAAAGTGCCGTTTTAAGAGAAGCGGACGAAGTTGCAAACATCAAGAGATCCAGATCCTTCCTTTTCACTGCTGTCCTTTTTCGCGATAAGAGTCTTATTTTTTGTCTCATAATTACTCAGGTTTAATTTGCTTCTAAACTGTTAGCAGTTAAGCAAGTGTGACCATATTTGATCTTATATAAAAATGTCAAAAAGTCGCTGATCTTATTGAAAAAATTTAATCTACAAAACGTTTAAAAAAACGTTTTAGAAATATGATGAAAAAATATCACCTGCTCCATCTGTCGGCAGACTTTAGTCACCTCGCGAGCTTCAAACTTCTATAATTGAGTGCTAACTTCAACTATGCAATCCCTCAGGGCTTTTAATGAACCACGGAAAACAACAACAGAAATCTGTCAGGAATTCTTCTCATTTCACTCATACCAACAGGAGAAAACATTAAAATTATTGAATCAACCCCCTCAAATATTCCAAACTTTTCTACCCTTCAGTAGCAAAAACTTTAAAAGAAACTTTCACCGTTGGAAACAATCCCACAAAAACTAAAAGATTTCTCCTTCCTATTCCTACCTCAGCCATATCTTTTTTCTTACCAAAATTTTCAAAGTTATTTCCTTCAGTTCCCTCCGCGCTAAATAATTCCATACAGAACACACCGTTTAAGCAAATCCGTTTCCGAAAATTTCCTTATCTACTTCTTCTATCCCGGCTATTTCTAATTCACGACCTTTGCTACCCCATAAAAAGTGAATATATTAAAAACCCCTCTTTCTTTTATTCCAACGGGACTTTTCATTCTCAACAAGGAAAAAGCCGAAGTAGTTCAGCACAGCAAGTACAGAAAGCATATTAAGAGAAATATTTTATTGAAGAATTTTCAAATTTGAAAATACCGCCGCCATTTAACCCCTTGGACTATTAGAATATATACTACTACTACTCCTACTTCTCTCCTTTGTTTCTCACACACATTTTTGCCCTCCATCCTCCAATAGTCTGGCTGAAACATAAAACTTTTCACCCTCCAGCTACCTTGCCATTTAAAGAATTTCCAACCCTTCATAACTCTGTATATTTCCCGTAGTTTATCCACTAAATTCCTTGGGAGAAACTCCATATAGCTTTTAGCTTCTCTCCAGCTCTTTCTAATGCATTCTTGTTGAGCTGGAATCTCGTAAAACAGCTTGCTTTTGTTTTAGTAAGGAAGGAAAAGTCAGAAGAGTAGATAAAGTGCATCTGCGGAATGCATAATGCAGGCCATTAACGAGTTGCAGCTACAGCAGAGGATTGGGCTTGGCTTGGGCTCTTCGAAGTCCAAGTGGCAGCTCTGCAATATCTTATGCAATTCCCGTTGCATACTAAATGCAGGCTAGTGCATCTTTGATGCGAGTTTTCTTCTATCGTTTTCTCCTAATAGCTGCGGCAAAGCTTTGGGTTTTGCTGTAGCGCTAGAGAAAGCGGGAAAAAGGCCGGTGAAAGGGTTAAGAAGAATAACGCTGTTGTTGCCGGAAGAAAGCATTAGAGAGCTGTGGCCAAGGAGTGAAGGAAGAACAAGGAGAAAATAGCAAGGCTGAGATACATAATAATAACCGTAATAATAATAAGGGCTGCGTTAAAGAGAACAATAGACGAGGTGGCGGCGGCGTGTCTAATGGCAGAATCGTGTTCAACACCTTACGCAATAAACAAAAGCTCTAGCTCTGTGTATAGTAAAGCCTGCTGTGAATCGACGTGAGAAGACAGAAGAAGGAGAGATGGATATGAGATAACGCTAGGAGCGAGCGTTAGAATTTTTTAGAGTTTGATGAGCGTATATTGGTTGGCGCTTTTGGCGCTTCAAGCGTCGGTTTCTCTGGAAAACATTAAGATCTGTCAAAAGGCGGACGAACTGATGCGCTAGCAGCTTACAATATCCTTCGAAACTTGGATGAAAATATAAAACGGCATCTAAATCTAGCAAAATTTTAGCAGTGTTTCTATACTATTACCACCCTGTAAAGCAAAAGGTGTTACACAAGAATTTTACTTATTTATGAAGGGTGAAGTACTTCAAGTCTCAATGGAATACACAGATCTTTAATAAGCATCCAACTTGGATAGGATAACTATTCCGGCCAAAACTAGAAGAAACATGTGATCCTCCTCGGATAGTTAAATTTAAAATGCTATATCTATGCTTACAGATACAGAAACGTTACTTTTCAAAGCATGTACTTCAAGAACCTTTGGATGTTTATGTTCGCTACGTATAGAATCACTGAATTGCCTCAAAGAGCCAAAACATGTGGGCTTTTCCCAAAGGCTGTTTGCTTCACTGCAGCTCGTCTTGCGTCCAGTCTCAAAGGACTCGCGGACTTCAGAGCTGCGCTTCGCTCTTGGCGCTTTGCTCTTACGCTTGAAGGAAGTACAAAGATTCTTTGAAGATACACATGCAAGTAGTGTATATATATATGAGAAGACTTCTTAAAATCTTCCTCGGTGTCTAACTTGTCTTCCACATGCTAACATTGCTCAAAAAACCGAACGGCACTTTGAAGCAGCATATTTAACTCCGGTTAATTTTCCCGCCAGTTTTTTGAATTCATTTCTTAAAACATATGAACTTTTTACGAGTCCTTAAGGACCGAGGTTAGGAACTATTCTTATGTGGACATGATCAAGTGATATAAAAAGCTAATCAAAGGGGGAAGCGACAATGTTTCAATGCAGTGACTTGGAAACATACTCGAACATTACAGCTTCGCTTCATCTAGTTTGTATATAAATACAAAATACATGTCAAAGCTTAAAAGATATATAGAGCGGAAGTACCTCGGGAATACTCGGTGAGCCGTGTAATAATAAGCGGGGGCTTTCTGCTGATTCTTGCCTTCTTTCTGTTCCAATCCGAAGTGGAAGTCGGCTAGCTAAAATTTACAACAGTCAGCTGAAAACTGTAACGTTTCTTCTGGTTTCTACCCCGGGTGTACAAAAACTAGAAATTTTGGATACACGGAATAATGTGTTTATACAGATACAAGTTACGTAAGAAGGACAGGACTGGGCGGGAGGAGTAGATTTTATCAAACTGGTAAATCTGACAAATCCTCCGGGAATTATCCAAATAGGCTTCTTAATCCATTCAAATTACAATTTATTCCCTCTTTTCCCGCGAGGAAGACGACGGGACTGCAATACTGATAGCGCTAAATAACTACCCGAATATCCGAATTTCTCTCCTCCGCCTCTCTTACCCGCTTTCACTATATCCCACCGAAAACACTCATTTCCAAAAAGGCTCTTCCCGCCAAAGGATCAGCACTAGTAGAAGTTTACTAGTAGAGTCCAAAAAGCTGCGACGTTTGTGGGCACGTTACAGCGGCAAAAGTCATCCTCGCTCGTCTAGAATCTTAGAAGATTAGCGAGCCGTCCAAAAAGAGATACTTTGAGGATACTTCTTGTGGATTTAGAATGGGATAAGATAACTGAGCCATTAGAGCAGGGATGCGTTCTGCATACACAGGGCCGGCTAACTAGTTTTTAGATTCACATTACTAGAATCCAAAAGGTTTCGTGAACTTAAATCACAGAGTCAGTCCTAGGAGTCTCAAAGTTACGAGAGTATATAGATGCAGATTTGTAATTTTCTAGAACTGGAATACGAAAGGCTTCTAAAATCACAAGTTCTGCTAATAATGCCCGGGTCCCGGGTCCTCTGGAATAGCCATATATTTAAAATGGTTTACTAGATCCCAAGGACAATAGGTCAATTAGCTTTGCTACAGTGTGCCGAAAATATCAAGTAGAGAAAAGAGTGAAAAGGTTTACTTTTTGGATTTAAGCCCATTTGCCTTTTATTGATTCAACACCAGAAAAGCCGGAAAAGCATTTTGCAAATGTTGGCGGCCAAGATTAACTAACCAATTCGTCGGAGGTTTCGGAGGGGAAAGCCGACTTAATACGTGAGTAAACGGGTTGGCGTATATGTTTAAACAAATTTTAGCGCTCAAAAAGCATAAAGAAAAGCCGAGAGAGAATCGATTCAATCCATTAAAGCTATTGTTCAAGCAGACTGAAATATAAAAGGCTCTTGATAAATGAAAGCATGCAGAAGAAGGCCACCATATCAAAAAATATACGAGTTCAGCTCAGCGGCAAAAAGTGTTTGCACAATCATCCGCGAACTTCCTTAAACACTAATGTCCGAAGTGCTCTGATGAGGTCAGGTCAGGTCACTGCCAAACCCTCGAACACCTTTATCAAATTGCTGTTATTTTTTGGTACGTCCATAGATAGGCATCTTATAGTCCACTTCGAACAGCCCATTGCTTATCCTATTAATAGAAGGGCACGAATCGCATCTAAACCACCGGTTAATTCAATTACTTGCCTTGTGAACCTCCAATGTCCAATCCCTCAGCTTCTTCTAGAAGGAGTTTCCCCGAAGAGATAAACCGCAAGAATTATAGTCATTGAAACCTCTAACTACTCCACAACGATAGAAACCCGCTATCGTTTCTAGCCCCACAAGATACCAACAAAACTACCCATTTCACCACCAATCTCCTCAATACATACAGATTAAACCTTGCAAAGAAGCTCGAACCTCAACTCTTCTTCTTTTTCTTCTTCTTCTCCTATTTTTCCAACCGACCAAATCAGCCAAATCCTGTTATAGGTTTTAGAAGCGGAAGTTGTATAGGAAAGCATGCGGTCTAATTTCAGGCGCGACCCTAATGTCAGCTCTTACAGTCAGTCAGTAGCCATTTCCCCGGTTGATGCGCAAGTATAAAAATAAAAGATACAATTACTAAACTAATAGGAGACACTAGAAGACTGTGAGGAGAATAGGACTAACAACAATAGCTCGTTTCGTCCCCAAGATCATGCTCCAGTAAAGGCTTAAAAGGGGAAAAGAATCGCTATTTGCCAGTGTCTATGGCGACCGATAGCGGAAGTATATGCATTGCGTCTTAACCATGAGTATTGGGCGAGATAACCAAGTTGAACAAAAATTTCCTATTGAAACCCATTGAAATTGCAAAGGAGAGCAAATACTGTATACTCTATGGTGATTACAAATGCAAGGCAAACAAGACGGGAGGGAGAAGTGCGGGGTGATGATGAGCGGAAGAAGACACAATTACCCGGGTATTGAGCATTGGGCGCCACACATACAAGCATTTGAACGTGGAACTGAGAAGAAGCCTTTGTCGCCCTACTGTTAACATGGCAAGAATACGCTTGGTTGACAATGAGTTGTCACCACCACCACGAGGACGTAATTGGAATGTGGGCGAAAAGGGGAAGCCTTCAAGTCTGGAATTCGCTCAACAAACTTAAGTAGCAACTAACAATGTGTAACTTTGAGATGACTCATACAGAAATAGGAAGCTAAACATACATACACGGGATTGAAGGTTTTAGTTGGAAAAATCGGCATGGGGGAAATGTGTCAGTCATTGCGAGAGTGAAAGACGAAGAAGAGAGAAAAAAACGACCGATCAAATCAGTCGTAAAGGTAAATCCGCTCCGGGAAAGTAACGATGAAGAAATGGCTTCGGCGGAGACAAACACAATACAAAGTACATACTGGCGAAAAGCCTTTGGAAAGCAACGGCGCTCTTCAAAGCGTTCAAC
The DNA here is from genome assembly GCA_034698345.1 of Sphaeridia pumilis. Taxonomy (NCBI): domain Eukaryota; kingdom Metazoa; phylum Arthropoda; class Collembola; order Symphypleona; family Sminthurididae; genus Sphaeridia; species Sphaeridia pumilis. The sequence goes on from JAQGBJ010002431.1 coordinate 8,181, forward strand.
AAGGCAAAGAGAAAAAAGTGTCAGATACAATGTCGGCGATGATAGAATTGGTTGTTAGAGCGTAATAATTTCCCGATTGACGAGCGACCGAAAAGCCCGGATTCGGTCAGGACTTGAGTCAGTCATTTAGAAGTTGTTCAAGCGGCGGCGCTATGATGAATCTTTGCTGAAAATAGCGCAGGAAAAGAATAATGGCCAATTATTTAAACTTGCAATCAGTTCGGCTGTCTAAAAACAGAATTAAACGGCATTAAAGTCTTGCAAAATTTAAAACCTGATCAAAATACATGTCGAAGCAGCTTCAGCGGGACTTCCAAAATTGGCATCTCTCGGAACCTCCGATCAACGTCAAAGATGAAGCCACGCGACCTCCAAAAACCTCCATAGCTTCACCCGCTATCGAACTCGATTACTGATAAATTCCATATGTTCCAACCTCCTGGGGCACCGATGCGTCTTTTGGTTTGTTTGTTCCTTTGTTTCCTTCCCTAAAATTGTGAAAATGGGAAAAAAAGAATTTCTGTCCGGGTAGGAAACAAGAAAAAGGATTTCCGGTCCTCCCGATACGTTTTTCACACATTTCTATTGCTTCTTCTTTTCCCTCATCGCCCAAGCCCCCAGGACGAAAATATATCGCTGAAAAAGCTTGGAAATCTCGTCGTACATTTCTTCCTTCTTTCCAGCATCTTTGTTGATGAAAAGGATGACAATGAAGGATTGGTGACATTTCGGAAACCGGGTTTTCCCCAGCAGCAGACGGCAACAAAACTTGTTCTTCCTGTTTAACACCACCCGGGCGACCTCTCTCGCCCGATCCGATTGTGCGACTTCAGCAGAGAAGGAAAGCACAAGCAATCCCAAGCGTCTTGTCAACAATTCTATAATAATACTTCCTTGTTGTACACATGGAATCTCGGCTGAATTTATCATTCTGAAAAGTACATTTTCTTGGCGCTATATATTCTTCGAGGCGGTAATGCTTCGATCCAGACAGTCTGTCTCTGCGACCTAACGAATTTCACTTGGAGCGCCGCCGCTGCCGCCGAAGCGCATTAATCTGCAGGGGAACATTTTGGAACATCTCATTTTCAAAGTCTGCTCAAGTCCGTCCCTACGTCGCCCGCCGGCATAATTACACACATAACATTATAACATCAACCTCCTCCATCCGCCTATTGAACAAAAATAATTTCACAATTTTTTACATTCACACACGTTGAAATAATTACTCTCTTCCAACTTGCATGCATCAAATTACTTACAGATTTTCCTACACTGACGAGAATGGTGAGAAAACTTTGAGCTTTTTACAACTAAGTATTATTGTGTTAGACGAAATCATCTTCTTGAATCTTGAGCGCTTTGGCACCACCACCGCAGCGTCGAGGCTCAACTCAACTGATTTATGCATTACTTTTGTACAAAGACACAATAAAGTGCAAGTGGTGATAAATTGGAGTAAAATTATCAGTATTTGTTGTTACGGCTTTTAAAAAGGGATACAAAGGTGCCGAAATACAAATCAGACCGAACGGAGAACATCAATTTTAGTTTTTCCTTGCCCTTGCTTCAGAGACATGTGAAGGGCAAGGATGTCTAGACTATCGAATCTCTCTATGAATCTACAAGAGGCCTGAGATCGTTACCATTTACAATTCGATACTGAATACTTTGCTGTGATTTCCATAAAGTTACATAACATGTACTCCCCCCCACAAGGGCTAATAAAGCACGAGACTGGAGAAGAAACCAAAGCGTTACGAAACCTCTGGGAAGGAATATCAACACGCCTCGTTGCACAATAACAAGTTCCCGAATGACAAAAGACTCGACTTAACTAGACAGAGGTTTGATGGGGACGCTGGAGTCGACATAACGACGTACATCTGACGAGCACTTTTACACGGAAACCAGAAGAGCATAATAATGGCAAAGTATACGATATCGAGGTGGTAGTCGTCAAACGACAGCTCATCAATCATTTCGCACTTGGTAAAACAATAACTTTCCCCCTCGTATTTTCGCTATGCGACATTGCGCTAATGTCTAATACAGAGTATCTCTAACACATACTGAAAACGTGGTTCGAGTACCAAATACCTAGTTGACATTTAAGATTCAGGGGTTTGTTCAAAGCTACATAACTTAAAGGCAATGATCATTACTTTACAGATATATACACAAGGTAGTTGAGCTAAGCCTGAGCTGAGATTCATGTTTGATAACGCTGGACAACTGGACTTGAGATCGGACTGACAGGAACAAGGGTGTAGAAAATTATTGACAATTAAGGAACTGACAAGGTGACAAAAGCTGGGACAAAGGCTTGCAAGATCATCTTGGACAGCTTGAAGTCGAGTCCAGTACACAGGTGAGAATCAATGAGCTTATTAGCGGCTGGTACGCTTGGCTAAACGTTATGTTCTCCAGTTCAGAAGAGCGAGTATTCTGGAGATGATGAGACATGTTGAACATGGCAAGTCTTTGAAGCGGAGATAACAAGGTCTGATCTGGAACTCTGGAAGTGAGTGAATGCAGGATTCCCTTGGGCCCTCAACTGGAACAAGTTATCAATGGCGACAGACGGGCTGGGCTTCAGAGTTGATGATGATGATGATGAGGACGACCAAGACTTGACTGACGACAGCTCCAATTCAGACCAATACAAATGTGGGAGGAGGAAAAGGGCAACAAGTAATTGTCAAAGATCAATCACTGGAAAACAAACAAAACAATGTTAGTTTTATGAGAGAATTGAAAGGTCCGAGGAAGAACTAATAAATTTTGTTGACAATAAAATTGATCTTACCCTGTGGAGAAAGGCTTGGTTAAGTTGCAATTTCAAGGTTTCTGAATGTTGATACAGTTTGTGTGGGTGGATTGTCCAGATTGGAACTTCCAGTATAATATCCGACGAAGCCGGCAATTTACGTCGAAGCTCGTCAATGTCGTCTGTTCCTGAAGGCCATTTCCTGTGGGTAATAAAAGTTTGAAATTAAAGTAAACAAAGAGAAGCTCTTGGTAATTGCAAATAATTACACACAAGCACACAGTAAACAAAAACACATGCGTTTCCGGTCAGGCCGGAGCAAACAGGAAGAAGACATTCAAGCTTAAAAGTACGTGTACAAACCCCAATGCTTTTCGAACGCATTCGGATTTTTGATAGAAACACATGTGAAAGAATTTGTCATCAATACCTTCTGAAAATTAATCATCGACGAAATAAGTCTTCTTCTTCGAAGCTCCACCGATCCGAAACGACATGTTGCAAGAAGTCAAAGATGTTTATGACTTTGTACAGCTGGAAATGAATCTCAGATTTCTCTCATCATCTTGGCTCCGGCTCCGTCTGTGTGATTCTGGAAAAAGAGTTGAAAGACTTTTGCAGCGGCCTGCCTGAAATTACAGGCGACTTGAACGACTTCACTTTATATCCTGTCACAAGGTAAATTAGCCAGCTCACACACGTTTGACATGCATGAGAAAATCTCATTTTAGAAACGCACACTCCTTTACCTTTTTTGCCGTTCATGAAAGCAGGGTTTGAAGCTCCAAACACGGTCGTCTTCTTAGGTCTTCTTCTCCGATTCATCTTGGGCCATTAAGACTTTTTGAGGTTCTTGCTGCTCCAGCCCGTGTCGCCTAGAAAGAAAGCTTACTCATCAGATCCTTATGTTGAAAAATTGAAAAGTCTGCATTACACACAGTCTTTACAGACTCTGAAACGAGGACCATTTTTCAAAGCCTCATGCACGCAACTTACCGTGTGAACAGATGAGAAGGATTCCTTTTCGCCAGTGACGAATTGAAAACTTGGATACATTAATACTTGAATGGCCCATTGAGTTCCAATCCGTCGTCGTCGTCGACGTCGTCTCCCAGGGCTAATGCGGCCCGTGTGGTTCCAAAACCGTCTTTCATTCTTCCAACTTGGAATAAAATCCCGTATGGTCCTCGTAGATTTGTCGTCGGCTTGTAAATTCACTTATGGACTGAAATGAGCCGTGCGTAAGTCTTTCAACCCAAAAGGTACAGTCTGGAAGAAGAAAAAGAAAAGTTGCAAATCATTCTCATCATCCTTTCAACATGAAAACATGTGTCTTGCATATAATCGAGTAAGCCGCCAAAACCTGAAGCCGCAGTTAATGGTGGAGTCAAAGTGGGCGAATTACCTTTGTAAATGGATTATAAGTGACGATGAATGACGACATGGGAAGCACATGTGCACTTTGGTTATTCTTGTTCAAAAGCCATGATTTCGAACTCCATCAAGACGACACCTGTAGAAACCATTTAGAATTAATTTTAGCATTGATTCACAAGAAGCCATACAACCTTCGTTCGAAAGTAAAAAAGTAGTTTGAAATGTTTACATTACGTGTAATTATACTCTACCTGAACCCAACTGTGGAATGAACCATCTGAATTCTGGACATCTTTACTTGTGAACAACTGAAGAAGATTTTTACTCTTATTTTTGTTTACAGCTTCGATGGACTTTGGACTGTTTTGATAAGCTCTGCTAAACTGGAAGCGATAAGCGCTATTACATTGATTGTACTGTACGTGCCTGTAAATGACAACAACAAATAAGCTTGTGCATGTGCACGGGACTGATGGATTGCTTTTAATGCTTCAGAAATGGAGGAAGCTGGACTTCAAGCTCATCTGTTTTTTGCAAGCAGCTGAAACGATATTCCAGCACATAGGATCGTTCAGCCAAAAACACGTGCAAGCTGGTGCCCACTAAGGCGGTAATCCTCAATAGTTTTCGGCTGGAAGAAACCAACCAAAATCATGAAATTTTGAAAGTGCCGTATTTAGTATTTCATTAGCTTAGCTATATTAATTTGAATCGCGTGAATTAATCCTTCAGTTAATGTGTTCAACACCTCCTGGAGGTTTTGTACTACAGGATATCGATCAAGAAATTACGGTTTGATTGACTCCAATAACAAAACAAAAATATTCTTGGCTTGGCCAAGATGGGACCGGTAAGGAACTTGATTTTTACCTTAATTACCATCTGTTGAATTTTCAAGTAAGACATAGAAGTTTCTTTAAGTTTTGGACTGCCGCCTAAACTTTTATGTTTATGCCTAACACAACTTATTGATCAACAGGTGAAGTGGTTGAACGCCACAACCTCCAGTCGTATGATTGATCTTCCGGAATTCCACTTGGTAGCCGAATTGTTGGGGGATGGTACTCTGGTCTGCCATCCAAACTTGCAGAAGCTGCTGTCAAAGTCTGAATGCCTTGAGATCGTAATAGTCAGTACCGTTGAGGACCAGATTTTGGGAAAGCCACGAATGATTGACCATGTCCAGTACTCATTGTTCTCCGAGCAGAAGAAATTTGAAAACTGGTATAACCGCGATATTTGGAAGGCTTGGCAGAAGTCTCCGCAGAAGCATTTTCCATGTTATGGCTCAGGAAGTGTGCCCGCAGAGCTGCAAGGCAAGAATGGAATCCTGTTGAAAACCAAGCCCTACATTGGGTCTTCCAGCGGGCTAAGTAACTGCGGGCTCCCGGTCAACATAGCTGTATTTTTTATGTCCATTTGGATTGGGGCTCCCGAGTACTTGGACGACCCAGGTTTCACCAAACTGGCGGATTTCTTGTACTTTGCATCATCATCAGTTATCCAGGCCACTTTCAATCCTAATCAGGTAGGAGTAGCTTCTAAATTAGCTAGAATCGGGAGAAATCGGTATGAAATAATGTGTTATGTTCTTTTGTACTTCAGCTTCAGTGTTCAAAGCGTTTCTTGTGGTACAGCTCTATCTCCAATGCATACCAAGAGCATGCGAAAGTTTTCAAACGGATCTGCTTCTTATTCTTCAACTGGCCTTACGACGAAGAGAACGCCGATCTAAAGCTGTTCGGACATATCAAATCACTTGATTTCAAGAGATGGACAGAAATTTCACCAACAGTAAAAGCTTGCTGTAAAGTAAGTCAAAGGTTCCACTCGACAACGTTTTATTGCTTCAACGCGCTAGTACAACAGGGGTTAGACGTCAAGGCTTTAAAGAACGTCCTAGGAACGTACAACTTCAAAATACGGAAGGAATGGCTCACCCCGAAACTGAATCCGGGTGACAAGTTTGATGTTTTTGTTCGCGATATCATGAACCAGCTTAACCAGCATTACTATTCACCAGTGGATCCTCTTTTGGAACCATCGGTATCACCAGCAGCACCAAAATTATATTCTACTGCCACTCTTCACTTGCAAAACGGAAAGAGACCAGAAGTCTCTGCCACAGATGACTGCCAAGTGCAACGAGAGCATGAAATCTCCCTAGCAGTCAAAAAGTACCAACATCACTTCAAAAAACTGTTTATGGAGAACCCTACAACTGATCTTGCCAAACAATATGACTCCCACTGTATTGCTGCCATTGAGGTGTGTGAAGGCTTCCTGGAAAGCACCGACATCAATTTGGCAATCGAGACAGAATGGAACAAAACTACTGGATGTCTCACAGAGCTGAATAATAAGCTGGCAGACCTTGAACCCGCCTTCAGTTTCTTCCTTATGTCTCATGACGTCATTCATCAGAAGCTAGTTGATTTCGTGGAAGCTGCTAGCAAGGATCTGCAAGATTTTTGCCTGGTACATGAAAATAGTAAACAAGTCCTCGAGCATTTTGTATCGACCCACGGCAAACCAGTTTTGGATAAAATGCTTCAAATTGTTGAAACGTTTACTGCATCCGAGAAAACCCTTGTACTAGCAAGCGGATACCTTCAAGACAAGACCATCATCGATGCTCGCCAGGAAGCGATTTCTAAATTTCAAAATGCAAATTCCGCCCTAGATTCCACAGCAGTATTTGTGTTGGAGAACAAGTTCAAAATCATCGGGATCCACAACGAGTGTCTAAAGAGGAAAGCAGTCATCTTAGCTGGCAAAGCTCATCAAGACGCATTGGCTGAGTATCGCAAGTCTATGGACCGACTATTAGAAAAAGCAGTCTACTCAAGACAATCTTTGATTGAAACCCATGAGCGAGTTATTGATGCTGTTTTACAAACCTTCTCTTCTGAGGACTTCCAAAATGAAATTTGGCAAGACATGTCAATGAAACTGAAAGGTGAAATGCAGGCCCAATTCCCTGTAGCCATGGAGAGAAACTACATCAATTCGAAGGCAGCTTATAGAAGATACGAGGAGGTCCTATCATCGGCATTCACGATCTACAAGACCAATCTCGGACTTGACTACGACCACTTAAAAGGCATGAAGAAAATAGAGACCTGCGAAGCTGCAAGACGGGCAGCCTTGGCTGCTTACTTCGAGAAAGTTGCCGGCGAACCACAAGACTGGGTCTCCCAATGGTACCAAGATTTGAGCGACCGAATTTCGCGAGAGAGTCTTGCTCAGTCAAGGTTGGGAGCTCAAGTCGTAAAGGTCACTCCTGGCGACGCAACTGTTAAGTTACGACTTAGAGCCACCGAAGCTGATGGAACTCCACTGGACGAGGATGTTGAAATGGCAGATCTACAGACCCCTGTGAACCCTGAGGAATCCAAGCTAAAACGACTGTTGAGGTCATGCATCGAAGAGATGGAAGAAAAGTTCAGTTATGCAGAGTTATCAAGACCTACAAAACTTTCTCTGCGCAAAGCTTTGGATGCTGCCAAACAAGTTCTGGAACTTGAAGATCAGTCAGATTCAAAGCTGAGGCAAGCTTTGGACAAATTAAACGTCTGGAGACCATCTTTGAACATGCCCGTGCTAGATTTCTGAAGTACTAACTTGTTTTTGATTATTCCAATCAGTTATTTATCGATTCGCAAATAAGATCTACACTTCTAGGAAAAAGTGTATTTTATCGATATGACGGTATAATTTTATTGTTTGAGGCTGAATGGCTATTCTTGATCACAGTTATATTTTATGGATATTTGCTGTATATTTACATTGCAGTCACTTCATTTCCCATCCTTATATAAACAAGTTGCCTAAAATAAGTTACCGAGCGCCGACGCCGACAGTTTAATTGCACTTCATAACCTTTGACACATCTGAGCAAGTTTGTAATCACTAGTCTAATCTGCAAACATAATTATACAGAATGCCCTGAAATTTTGGCATTTGAGTGACACTCGCACCATTTACAGTAGCGTGACCTCTGTATAAAATCAGCCATCCAGCCAGTTTTGTTAGTACACACGAAGGCCGTCTAACGGCCACAACCTCAAGCCTGCTAATTTCACAATCCGAAGGCACTCCAAACTTGTAGCAACTCTTCGAGAATTTTCAAACGTCTTATTCTTGTTCCTCCACCATCCTGAATACGCGCTCGTTTGCCTGAAAAGAAACGAAAATAATTGGTTCATCA
>JAQGBJ010002432.1:0-16536 GCA_034698345.1 Sphaeridia pumilis
CATCAGCGTCACAATCGTCAGCGTCAGCCCCAACACCAAAAAGCCCACAACGATGAACACGGTTAGTCTCATTTTTAAGTATTCGACGTATCTGCGGTCAATCAAGCCTTCCGTCAGGTCTTCTTCATGACCTTGTTGATGATGATGGTGGTGGTGATCGTGGTGATCGGAAGTTTCTTCATAATCGCTTGGTTCGTCATGTTGGTAGCCGTAGTTGCCATTATTATTCTCCCTGTCCGATGCAGACCTTTGTCGTTTCCGTATTCGTCGTTTGTCATTAATTCGAGAAGCTTCCACTTTGAGGCCATCATCAAATAAACGCCGCTCAGTACTTGTCAAATGCTCCTGTTTATTATGATCTTGTCGATGATCGAATCGGTGAGAATGTTGCTGTTGACGTTCCAGACGCCGATGATGCGAAGAAGAAGCCATCAAACCTCCAGCTCGAGCTGCTCCGCTGATATGAGCAAACGCCCTTCGTTTCCGTTTCTCCATAGTATTCCATTCGTCGCTTGAAGAATCCACTTCGTGTTGTTGGTGGTGATGTTGATGGTGGTCATGGTCCATTGCCGAAGTCGTTCCATGCTCATGATCCTCCTGGAAACCTTCGTGCTCTTGATGATTATCATCGTCTCCAACCCCACCAGGGCCACTATTGGAACCTACAACGACTGTTCGACCACCAGAAAACAGTGGATGCAAGTCTGGTTGTGACTGGTTCGAACTTACAGCAGGAGATGCTGAGAAGGACTGCGAAGTGGTATGTGTTGTACCACCGCTGAAACCTGACTTTGGATGATGTGTCTTGAACGTCCTGTTTCGAAAGTGCTGCACGTGGGGTTCGTGGTCACTTCGGTGACTGCCAGAGTGCAGTTGGCTATGTGACAATGTGTCGAATTCTCGGTTCAGTGGTTTCTCGTTATCGGAGCTTTTAAACTTGCTGAGCATCCCGCCGGGTCCTGGATGTTCGTGCTGAACGGCCACAGCTAAATCAATAATTATATGAATCAAAGACACGTTATAGGCAGTCTTGCGGCTCAGGTACTTCGTTCTAAGTCTATTGGTTCTGATAAGATAGCAGCGCTTTATTGACTCAGCACGCAATCTATACTACTCCACTCGGATATTTACTGTCCGAGGTTTTGATAGACTGTCCATGACTGTCTGTCTGAAGCCTACTTCTTCCAACAACTGCCTTTTGGAAGCCTCCATATCCGTAGGGACCGCAAGTACAAAGTACGAAAGTGATACCCAACATCCTGTTTACTTTTTCCTATTGGACACTTGAACAAGCAAAAATTTCCACAAACCTTGAGGCCCATCAGTATCATGATGATGTACCACATGTCCATCGGAGAGCGTCGACCAGCGCCGTCCTTGGTTCCTCCTTAGCACTTCATCAGGGTACTCGTTGAGGGGCGCAGCCCAAAAACAATGCACTACAATTTGCGCTACACAATAAAAGGCGACCGCGTACAGAAAACAGCGATACAGTTCCGTCCGCTTCCTATTCTTGGAGTGGAGCTGATACAATTCTTCGATATCCGGGTCGCTGAATTTTGGCGACACCACTGCGAAATTGCCCGCTTTTGTTGCTCCGCAACTTTGAATCTTGATAACGCTTAAAGACGAGTCGCACCGCATCGGCGGTGGACCTTCCTCCGGATCCAGGATCATGTCGCCGAGCTTGGAATCTACAACAACAACTACTACCGCCCATTCACAACCATAACGACGACAGGTCTTCGAATGACGTTTGAAGCATCCACTGACTGGTTCTTCTCCAACAACTCCTGGCTACTCAACTTCATTCCACTTTGTCGCAACTACAACCCTCATTCCAAGCACTATAACAATTTACAGATTACACTAACAAAATTAGCACAGACTGTCTCCAAGAAGTAAGAGACGACGAGCGAAGACTCCAATCCATCGACTTTCCCCGCCTCTCTTTCCTGACCAACTAAACTTGCAGTCCGTCTTCCTTTATCATTTTCTTGGTGGTGGTGGCTCTTTTTCCTAGACTCACAGTCAAGTCAGTTCAGGCAATTCACTAGCAGTTGGTTGGGTGGTAGTAGACCAGTTCTAGCCACCAACACATGCTCTAGTATTCGCCGTCTACACTACTACCCGTTTCACCTATTCCTTATGCTTTCCTCGACCATCTTCATCTGCTTCTTCCCATCCTCGATCCGGGTTCTCTCTCTCCAAAAATTTTCTCCTCTCTCAAACAACACCATTCATGTGGCCTAGTGCCACTAGAGCCTCTTCTACTATATTCTAGAAGCTAGCGCCCGCTCCCAAGTTCGGATACCACAGTTGGGCGCTTTTGCAGAACCTCGCGGAGGAGTGTTGCAGGAGCTGTATGGCGACGAGTGAACATAACACTGCTGAAATACCCGCTTTCAGCTGTCCCTCTGGAACGCCGATGTGGACGTGTGTGTGTGTATAGAAATACATGTGTGTGTGCGGATTTTGCAGAAACTAAGGCTACTACTATACGGTTCCAGCAATGCTTTTCCTTCTTCACGTGTTTGCAAAAGTATGAAATGCCCTTTGGGCGGGTCGCCCACAAAGTTTCATACGTGTCGTACTTTCTCCGGATGCTCTCACAACATTCGCCTTCCTTTTGGTCAACAATTTGAATGGAGCTTGCATATAGCGGCGGATGGTTAGGCAGAGTCAAAATTTCAATCAAGGTCGCCTTGTATCGTTGATGCGGGAAATGCAAGAAGTTTCAAAAGAGAAATTCTTGTTTTCGTAGGGCCAATTTGCAAGCTCTTCTGAAAGAGTAGGAGTTGAATTTCGTAAGAGAATCTTGTTGATGAACCTGCAATCCAGTTTGATGTACCTTCAGGCTGTGGCTGACTGCATAAGTTGCGAAACAAGAATGACGAGAGAAATTGGACAAGTAAGGAGGAGATGCCCTCCAGCTTTTACCATCAAGCTTCCTTTCTGCAAGCTCAACCTTCTAGACATGTAAGCTTCATTTCCGTTTGCGAATTTTTCTTTTGCTTTCTCCAGCGAAAGGTTCGAAGAGTGCGCATGCTCCTTGTGGTAAAAAACTTGTGTCATAAGGGGAATCCAAGACGACAACTTTTTGAGAAATTCACCGGGGAACCAACCGTTGCCTGGCTATTTCAAACTTGATGAAAAAAGATCGAACGCCAGGTAAAATAGACAGGACTCCGTCAGCAGAAAAATATACACCTTCTGAAATTGATCAACTTTGAATTTACCTGAGTGGGCATAAAGCTAGCAGGAACTATAATCCGGTTTCACAAATAGCAATCTCAGGAAGCTTCTGCTTCATCTTGAGGTGCATAATTGAATGTCTAAATAGACATTTAGCTTCTCCTATGATGAATTCAATCAGAAGGAAGATTCAGCGAATATTCTTTAATTCAAATTTAATGACAACAAAAGTATGGAACAAGTGTGCGAGCACTACAAATGGCAATGTTAACAGCCCTGTATGGGAAAAGACACTGTGTTGTAGCACCAGACGAATCTGATGCGGTACTGTATTGTACAATAGACTATAAAGCAACTGGAAAAGTTTTGGTTGATAACAACAGCAACTGAGAAATCCGTCATAAACAGCAAAAGCTTAAGAAACTCATCCTTATAAAACTTATACAAGCACCACGCACCAGCGCGACCAATTTTTTCTAAAGGCAGACAGTGACCATTAAATGGTGTAAGTTTGAAACAGTACATCACACGTCACGTTATAATATTTTTGTCTCCCGAAAATCGCATCATACTACTGGGTTTTGGGCTACAACAATCAAAGCTGTAGTAAGTAGGAAATTATATTTTTTTGTAACCAACCTGCACTCGGACCTGGCTGCTGATGTATGAGTTATTTTTCATATGTATCGTGTGTTGAGCAGTGGCGGCAGCAGCTACGTTATGTGCAAAGAAATTAAAGTTAATACATAAACATTCACGACTACAACAGTTTTCAGCTTTGCTCATCAAAAGTTCAGCAGAGATCTACTGAACCTTCATCTGAAGCATTCTGCAGAGAGCCATCGCCTTCCTCATGGGCTTCCTCTGCATCGTTTCTTGTGTTCGGGTCTTCCAGGTTTCCATTGTTCAACTTTCCGTTCAACTGGGACTTGAACGATTCGGCAACTTGCTGGCAAAACTCCTTGTAACTTTTACCTTGCAAGAAACAGGCGAGTATCACCTTTGAAATATAGAACAACAAAACTTTGGTCAAAACTTGGATCCATACGGACAACTTTCCCACAACGCTGACGTCTACTCACAGTCATGTTATCGCAACCTAGCCCTCCCATTTGGCAATCTGGAGCTAAGCAGTTCGACATAAGTTCTTCGCATATAGCCTCCGGTACCATTTCTGAAGACAGTCTTCTACGTATGAATTCCACGACCTCCTATGGGAATATCAAGATTTAGCATGAGCTTTGGCCTAAATTATATCAACAGCAGCAACACATGTACAACGTCGACCTACCTCATTTGACATGACATCCCAAATACCATCGCAAGCGAGGATTATGAATTCCCACTCTTCGCTAATGTCCTTTGTTTCCACTTCGGGGAGGGCGCAAACCATTTGTTCTTCCGCTTTCATGTCCGTATTACGCTAGAAAATTGACGTCCAGGTGAATTTCAAGTCAGTAATAAGTTATCAATAACTGAATTTCAAGTTACCTTGAAGACGAAATCTCCCAATGCTCGGGATAAAGCAAGATTTCCATTTACTCGGTTGTACTCGACCCAACCACCTGGAAATCACCAAATTAAGTTACTTGTTTGTTGTTCAAATGTAGAGGTTCTTACAACCGAAATCTCACCAGCTTTGTTAATACGAGCAGACTCTTCAGGATTGTTGGGCTTATGATCATTTGACAAAGGTACTGCTTTTCCTCCTATGCACGCAACCGCTCGTGAGTCTCCGACATTACCCTGCAATCAATGTCATTATCAATCAATTGAACTCTGCCTCAGACGTCAGAGCACCAGCCCAACTTACACAATAAAGTTTCTTGTCCTTGATTAGCACTGTCACAGCCGTAGTGCCTGCCATCTCCTCCTTCATTGCCTCATCGGTTTGCATCGAGTGATCGAATTCCAAGAAACCCTACGAAATCCATCAAAACATGAATTACTCGACTGAAATCATTGACGCTTCCCCCTCACGAAGCGGTTCTCACCTGCTTTATCGCGGTAGTTATTTCCCCATCCTGATAATCTTGCCTTTGTACAATGTGCTTGTGCAAATGGTTGCCTGCATGCTGAGCAACTTTGGAACCTACCAAAGAGAAACATTAAATACGTTAATGATCCACAGATTACATCAAAACGCTTCGAGATGTTTCTGTTTTGTAAACTTACCACCATGACCGTCGTAGACGCCAAAAAATGCAGCACTCTTGTCATCAGGAAGCGATAAAATATGAGTATGGGCATCTTCCATCGTCACCCTCCATCCTTGCATACAACTGGAGCCCACCTGCAAATTGTCATTCAAGTAATCAGAAAATTTCAGAGGAACAATCAAGAATACATGCAAAATCTGAAAATCTTACCATAAAATGCGAGTTCTGGACAGTGCATGACTCTTTCGATGTCACTGGTTCTGAGAGTGTCTGACCCATGTTATTGTTCAAATTCGATGCTAATTTCCTGAACAAATCGTCTATTCCATACAAGCCTACAAGTATTGCTCTCGAATTGTAAACAAGTCGTTTGAACGCCACTTTTATGCACTTGTTGTGATACTGAGTACGTCAGTCAACAGTATTGAAATGTTCGACAGGATCAAAAACAGTAATACTTTTGGTTTCGATAGGAAGAACACTTAAATGACATTACCAAAATTAACTCAAGAAACAAAATCAAACCTTGTTTGTCGCGCTTCTTTACTTTTAACGGATTGAGCCATGTGTTGCACCCATTTTATCACCACGGGAATGAGTCTCATCACACGCAGAACCACAAGAAAAATCACTCAATATTTAAACTCCCGCTCGCTCCAAGAGTGCTCTATGGGCATTGGTGAATCACTCAATGATAACAAACGTGTAAAACGTTGATTGCATCCTTGTAAAAGTGAATCACAAAATCACTAACTCTTTTTAGCATGATTCGTTTTAAGCTAAAAGATTGATTCAATTACCCAATCAACTGACTCGTGCGTTAATCAAAAATATGTGTTTATTTAGACGTCAATAGTAGATAAATTCCCTTGCATTTTCCCTTTGAAGTCGTTAGCATCAATTTGGAAGCCCAATTTCTAGGGATTGAGCTTCAAACTAAAAGCCAAGCATTTGTTTGTACTAAAAGTATAATGTTATCACAGTTCAAAGAAGAAATCCATATATATATAAATAAATTAAGTCATGACGTGTCTATCATTCTACATGATGATATTTGCACGGACTTGAAATACCTTGCATTTAACATAAAGAAGAGCTTTTTGAGTATCTTTGGCACTATGTCTACAAATTAAAGATCGTCAAAAATTGGACATATATTACTAAAAGAATATTTAAAGTCAAAAACTACGCAAGAGAGGCTAGAAAAATGTCCATAGCTGAAGTTTTCGTTCCGAAATTGACTTCATCTTTCTCAAAATGGAGTCATCCCATAGCCGTATGCTTGCATACCTACAAATGACAAGGTCACAGGTCAATTTTAATGTCCTTGAAATCTGTCATTGCTTAAAAGCACATAATCAAATCAATCAACTTACGTTTATAATACTCATTCCGAGCATACAAGTTGATCAAGGATTGGTCATCTTGCTCAACCGCATCCCCGCCCATGTAATCCGGTAAATAACGCTTGTCAATTCGTTTATGAAGTTCATTGAAGTCCTTTCCATGTATACACACCTGAAAATTATAATATTGGTCAGAGTTATTCTGAAACTTGGCTTAAAAACAAAACTTGAACGTTTTGCAAGCTAAAATTCAAGCTTTTCCTTGTTTCTCTTGCTTTTCAAGACTACTACTTTATTTTGAAATTAAGTGGAGCAAAACTATAATGAAGCAGGTAAGTTAATTATCAATTATATACCCGTTGGCGAGTTTTCTCGTTCAAAAACGGTTTGGTGATAGTCCACACAATGTTGAAGAGGTACGGCGGGTTCGTCAAGTGAAACTCCTTGAAGCGGGCTGGATAGCATTCCTGCGGGAAATTCAAATTCTTTGTTTACATCCTCCTCTCCTCGACGCTAACATTTTTGACATTATCTGCTCTGCCGCAGTGATGGTAATCAGTTTAACCGCATCTTCCCAAGTAAAGCTAAAACTCTAAAAGCTCTATAGCATTAAAATTCGTGCTATTACTGCCTTTACGTATCAAATACTGTGTCTGTCATATGGTTTCCTTCAACAAAACATGTAAGCTACCTGCAATTTCTCATTTGGTCTATTTTACTCAAGGTAATACTCACTAAAAACGGGTTTCTTGTGTACTTTAAACAGGTTTCCTGATGTGTGAGAACTTTAAAATCCACTTGGATGTTTGATAGAAGGTCTTCAATTTTGCATTGTGATCTACCGACCTCAACCTCAACAATACAGTTTTGTAAAGGTGAACATTGCATAGGGATGTTTAAATTTTTACTTACTTGGAGCAAGTTGATCAGTCTTTGAGCTTGTCTAGGTGTAAAAGCACGAATGTGAGCCATTCCGACGCCGGTGAAGTCTACAATCATAATCATTCCGTTTATTTGTGTTTCTTCTGTAGATATCATTTCTTCCATGAACAAGTAGTTCATTCGGAAGACTTCGTCCAGAGTGCAATCATACGGGTTCCAGGCTCCTGAAAAGTGAAGTAAGTTCAATTAATTCTTTGACTAAATAGAATCACCACTAAGTTTCTAGTAATTGCGATAATAACTCATGTACCAGCTTTGAAAATGAAAACGTGCCGGCCTTCGTTGTCTCTGACTGGAAGAATGCATTGAACTCGTTTTTCCAAGTTGTTTTTCATGGCAAGTGGGAAATGGTTCTTGAAGAGCTCCACGTTGTCCCGGCGCATCACGTAGTAGTTTTTTAACTGTACGCATAAGAAGCGGGTTTAGATAATCTTCGGTCCGATCCGACCAACAACAAGATTTTCATCAGTCTGTTCTGCTTAGAAATCAATTCAACTTACCAGTTTGAAAGCCCTTTTCGGATCGTGTTTCCGCGCCCGCAAGAATCGTAGTAAAAAGTCGTCATTGGTAGGGCAGACTAGCTCTTTTTCTTCTGAAGTTAAAAGATACGTTTTGTTGGATTATTCTCAAGATAATCGTTTGAAGCAGTTGAAAGATTTGTGAAATTGGCAAAATGTCCGTACCTTCTAATAGACCTCGAAGACCTTTGCAACTGGATTTAACGACTTCCGGTGTCTCGTTCAGCTCATCTCGTGCTCGTTTCAGCGTTCTAGGGCTCAGTGCCCTCTTGTTTCTTTTAACGTTGAAGTTTAAGTCAGTTTCCATTTTGTGTGCTCTTACTGTTGTGGAACTGAAGCCGATCACAATCTCACCCGTTTCGGAATTATACCAGTCAATACAGTTTACAGCTGATAGCTGGATGAGCACTCTCAACTATCTCCAATATAACTTTAAGTGATGTGAAATGAAGTTATGCACTTTATTTATGGTTGCGACTGCGACTGACTGATTGATTGATTAGATTATACACCTTCAAGCGCTTATCCCGCTCGTGTTATTATGTTCCAGTGACCGCTGCAGTCCAAGTCGTTATGGCGCTTAAAAATCTTGGGGCAAAAAAGACATGCAAGTGAAGCAAGGTTAAATTCATCAGCTCCATCAGATGTTAGCAATAATGTTTTGGTTTGTTTGGACCATTGGTCTTTCTGAAGATGCTGTGAGCTGAAGGAGCGTAAGAATTGCCATGTTAAAAAGCCAAATAGCCTGGAGCAGATTACGTTGAATGGGCAGGTTTCTGTTGAAGGTTTTATCACTTGTTTGCGGAATGACCACGAGAAGAGTACATCTGATGTTCCAGCGTAAAAATAGCGATGGCCTTCCCATCTTGTAAATAATATTTTTAGAATTTGAAAGTAAAATGAGACTTGGTTTTCATTTTTCATAGTTAAGGTTCTTGCTTTTGCTACACTGGTACTTTGGCTTTATATCCAAAATTAGGACTGGAAATCCCGGATAGGTTAGGATAGTGCTGGCAATACAGAATCTGATTTCTCATGGAAAGTTATCTTGTGTATTTTAAATTTTCTTTCATCCATATTTTGGTTAGGAGTTCAAACAGTCGTTTCGATGCTTGTTAAACAAGGATTTAATTGTTTGAATTCTTCTACGTCAAAGAAGCTGCACTTTGACCAAGGTCATTTGACGAGATATTCGCAGCTTTGCTTGTGAAGCTAGGAGTAGATTAATATGATAGCGTTTAGTTGCGTTGCAAACATGTACTGAAATCCTGACCACCGATAGTGATGCCTCCAATTTTGCAGTTTCTGCCGGCATAGATTTCTCATTACGAGAGCTAATAGATGGCGCGATACTTTCATATGGCGATTTTAATGCTTTCAACTAATCTGTTGAACTTTTGATGTTTTTACAGGTGGTATTGAAAATAACACAAGCACTATTTCCCGCCCACAGCTGTTGGAGTACTAGCATCTCTATCTCTAGTTGAGCTTCTAACTGGTTATCATTCCTGGAGCTTGACACGCAATCAAAAGTTGACTTTAGAGCGGTCGGTTGTCGCTGTACCTGTGTTGTATCCAGTGATTATATCAACGTGATGGACTCTGCCGAACCGAAAACTGTGGACCCAGTAGGGCCGGACCTCATGAACTTCAACTTTAGCACTGTTCTAGACAAGAACTATGAACAGTTGCAGCGGTTTCTTACTGTGATTGATTCGGTATGTTTACATAATTTTCTGAAAGAGCACTGGTTTTGTTTTGTAATGTACCTGTGTATTAGTAATGGATGTTGTTGATCTGATTTGCAGATAGAATGGACCGAACCATGGATATTAGGTCTTATTGCATTCCATGTATTAGTGACACTGCTAACATTGCTGACTAGGAAGCGACCAGCAGCACAAGCGATTATGTTTTTGTCATTACGTAAGTGCAAGTCGCCAAAAAGGTTTTTTTGAACGATCAGGAACGTGTAAAAAATCTGGAACCGTATTTTTTACGTTACAGTCGCGCTGGTTGCCGCTTCAGAATCGCTGAATAGCGTCGCTGCAGAAAACTGGAAGTAAGAGAGAGGTGTTAGTGATAGTGAGATTGTGGATAATAGTTCAAGTGCAAATCCTTGTAATGATAATTACACATACTTTCAGGCTGTACTCGAAGCACCAGTACTTTGATTCTGACGGAATGTTCATTTCGTTGGTGTTCTCAGCCCCGTTACTGTTTAACTGTCTGTTGATGGTGGTGAGTTGTGCATGCATGATTCCAAGCAGTCTGATGAATTCAATATTGCTTATGATTACATTCAGCTTAACTTTGGTGCATTTACAGGCAAACTGGCTGTTTGAGTCGAGCGAGTTGATGACGAACCTTCGGCGGTTCCAGCTTCAGCAGAGTATGAAGAATAAGAAGCCGGACGTGGCGGAAACCATTTCAGCAAAGTCCACATCAACAATGACTCTGCGGTCCAGAGCTAGAAAAGAGTAGGGCTTCATCGGTGGCATAGGGAAGACGATGGTGCCTCTTGTCGACGAACTTTCATTATCAAGCTTTTTCTCAATTCATCGCCATGAAGTACCTTCGTAATTTATTCTTTCAGCGTCACAACTTGCCAAAGTTCGTGTCGAGATTATAGTTATTGCTCAGAAGAAGAATATCACACACACGTCTGATCTGTACCTAATCTAGAGAGGGTCAATTATTGTCACATGGCCAGCCATAGGCTCATAGGTTCGAGGATAGGTGTAGCTTGGCAACCATGGTTGACTTATCGTAAGCCTGAGTATTTTTGTTTCAACAGTGATAAACCAGTTAGCGGCATTTCGTGCTGATATCATGTCTATTCGTACACACGTTTTATTTTGCATAGAACTACAATATCTAAAGTCGCTGAGCTTTCACTACTGTTAATATATCAGCCTAACTACTTCAATGTATCATTTTGTTGATGAGTTATTATGTTAGTCGGTGTTTCGTTCGGATCAAAATCAAGTATAATACTACATGTACTGTATGAGCTAGGTAGATAGAGAAATCACGTCTTTTCGTCTTAGTAGGAATTGTGCATTTTACAAATTTCCGAATGTCTCAGTCTCAATAAGAACACAGACGTTTTTAATGTTTACATGTGTCTCCGTTCGAACACCGCATCGACTAAAACTATGGGTATTCAAAGGCATTATCTATTTCATAAACGTCATCTGATTGAAGGACATCATACACCGTCTACCGTAAATAAATTTACTCCACAACAGGAGCTATAGCATATGAATGAGAACCTTTGGCTAGTTTAAGCATATTTTCTTCAACTTTTGTCTATGACTTTTACGGATTGACAATACTGTTCCAGACGCTCTTCTTTGTTTTTGTTTTCGAAAAGCCTTTGAAAACGCTTAAATTAGCAACTCAACATTAAGAGCCAGACAACATTCAGGCCTGAGGTCTGAACTGAACTATGACTGTGACTAAAGAAGATTATCAACTTTCAAAAACAATTCCATATATGACACATTTACTTCCTACTGCTTAACTGTAACAAACATTTGACAACAAAGTGGCGGACAAACTAACACGACAATAAAGACGAGTTAAGTATCTTCCTATACGAAGAGATCCACAGGGGTAAGTCCAGAACTCCTTCAACGTCGCTGATCGACATAGTTGTTACTATCTAGCGATTGATCTACTCTAAGAATATAGCAGAGCTCAGTCAAGACAGATGTAGATGGTGAAATCTGTCAGAGCTCTGATCTTCTTCGGAAGGTAGGCAAAGAGTCACTAACTACATCGTTACTATACCATACCAAGTACCAAGTCGCAGTGTTACATCTCGCCTAGCTATAGCTAGAAAGTAGTATATACTGCGAAATCTGTATCGGTATCGGTCAGATTCAGATATCGACGAGAAATATCTCCCGCCGTTACTAAATCTCGTTTACACTAAACGGACACGACTTGTCACATCATTTCATGTCCGTATCCTGCACGACCAACATCTCCTCTGACAATTAAGTTGCTGACTGGATTTATGGTAAGAAAAGCTTGTTTTTAACCTTCTTCATGATTATAAATTGGCAATTTCTGATTTATATATAAGTACAATCCGTCAAATGAAATATATTCTGGCTTTTCCCCAGGTCGCTGCTTCCGGGTTGTCAAGACTGCGGCTTCGGTGGCTTATGGTTTCAAGCCACGAACTTGGCCTGAATGTGATTCTGATGGATGAGTAATTAACTACTGACTAATGAATCTCTCTTTTTTCTTCTTCAATGTTTTTCAATTTTTCATTTACACCCTAGTTCTAAAATTGAAAACGGCGCAGAGAATCGGCAGAAGATATCTGACCGGGTACTGACTGTTTCTCGCAGATATAGTCAGCGACTCTGCAGTCACTTAGCACAATTCCCTACATTGATTTCTGAGATACTAGTTACTAGTTGAAAAGTCGCCAAATGGGCATCTCTGCGATATTTCTCAGAATCTACCAACTTTTGATGCATCTGTGGTGAATAAATGCATAATATGAATAAATAATATAACTAACTTATGCCCTTCATTTCGGCTGCTGAGAAGCAAGAAACTGCTTGCGCGGTCCAGGATGAGGGGTACTTTCTCCGTTATGTCGAGATTCTTGACCATTTTGAACCGGTCTTGGGTAGTCGGAATCTTGCATCTGCCGAACCGTCGCAATAGATCGTGCAAGTTGGATCTGTTGCCCGTTTCCTCCATCCTCCTAGAAATTCCAATGGTATGTTCAGATCCAACATTACAGAAGAAATGTGCCCGCTCATTCATATATCAATAAATAATTACCTTCACAAGAACGCACTGAGGACTATGCGTGTAGCGCTCCAAGGCCAACACTGCCGGCATTTCGTTTGAAGTTGCGTAGTTATGATGATTTCGGATTTCTCGTTGGGATGATAGAACCACTGTAGCTGCAGGATTCGAAGACCGAGAAACTGTTTCTACTCTGGATACAGTGCCGTTCAAATTACGACGAAGTACATTCATTTCATGGGGAGGGAAGTTAACAGCTTGTGTCATGACAGTATTGCCCCGGTACAACATCTCAACAGGCAAGGGTGGTCCTCCTTGTTGCTGAATACGGGGACGCTGAGAAACAAGCATTTGAAGTTCAGAATTGTCTGCAGACGCTTTCAGGACTGCTGGGACATAAACAACATTCTGATTCTGGCTGTGGGCCAACCATTGGTTAGGATGAACAGCCGTGTACATCAACTGGACATGGCCGTTATCGTCCGGTGTTCCGACGCCTCCGGCTTCAGCATACAACAGCTTAAGACCGCCTGACCTTCCTTCATTTCCATCGGATGGAGCCTCAGCCTGTGAGCAGCAGAACAAACATAATGCAACATGCTATCTGATGAATCGGATTCTAAAGCGGTATCACCATTCTGGTAAACAAATCTTACTGGAGGTTGAGCCTGATATTGTGCTGTGGATGAAGATGGGCCAGCTTCTGGACTGAGGGTAGTACAGTGTATTGTTTTCCCACTAGCCGCGTCCACAATCCTTGCTGGGGTTTGACTGGTTGTGGCATATCGAACGTGGCTTTCCCGGATAACTTCAGTCGCGACGGAATTCGAATTTGTGTACAGCACTGTTTCTTGCGGAAAGAGGGCAGCGTGAGGATGTTGTATTACATAAACGACACGCCGATCATTACTTTCTGGTGGATGGTGGTAGTACGTCGGCTTAGAAGAAAGTATCTCATGTACCGGTTGACCATGTCCATTTGTCAAAATGAGTTTTTGAGCTCGAATCTGATAGCTATGACTTCGAGGTTCCGATGCGCCATTATCGATGTTGTCTTGGGATAGGGAACACTGAATGCCCTTTTCACACGTCTGAACTAACTTGTTGTCCTGACCCACGCCCACGACTCTATTAGATGCCGGCTTGGGATGCAACTTCACAGGAGACATTGATACCACTTGACTGGCGTGGTACTCTTGCTCCATGTCGGACCTGGAGTCAGTCATCAGGTCAACTCCCGCATTCATGTTACCCACGACAAGGGTTGGCTTCGGCATCTTGACTTGAGAACTTCCGGAAGTTGGAGGGGGACGACTGTTTATTTCCCGCGCTTCTCGTTCTTCTGCTTCCCGACGATGAGCCCTACGTGTACCGGGATGCAAAGTTTTCAGATCGGGGCTTGGCGTTTCCGATGCCGTTATTGTTTCTTGGGACCCCTACAAAGAAAGAATTCAATCGTCAACAAGAGAAGTATAATTTAAAAATTCGCTAAATCAAGACTTACATAAGCCTGACAATGCCAACGGCTGTCTCCTCCAATCGGAGATGCAGATGATCTTCCTTCTGCTGAAGAGGGTGAACTTCGAAAAAGAGCAGGGCCACTAGAGCAGGGGCTTGCACTTTTGTCATTCGAGAGATCGTGAGGCCCACCATCATCCGTTGCTGTGGCAACAGACTCGCTTTCAGATGAAGCGATTGAGCAAACGTTCACAATTTGAGGCGTTTTTTCTTGATCAAATGATTCGCTAACTTCTCTGACAAACTTCCCATCCGCAGTGAGTACGAGCAAAAAGGTTTGAGAAGTACCACGATTCTCTTCAGAGCTTTCGGCAACCTATAATTTTGAAAATGCCACTTATATGCATTAGCCATTTCATGTCTAACGTCAAAGCATAGTAACATACCGGCTGGTGCAAAACAAGAGGATCTTCGTACCTATGGTACTCTGATTGACCTAGAAATGCCATAACAATTTTGAAATCTGCAGCACAAATTTAATGTTTTTAGAGCTTTTCAGAGACTGACCTTGAATTTCTTCTTTTAAGGCTGGAGATGGCGTTGGAGAAATGTCTGCTGTAATGAAAACTCCTTCTTCAGAAGCCGGAGACATAAAATCAGCTGGGATCTGGGGGGGTCTAAACTTTCCTCCTGCTTTAGAAGTACTGGGGCTTTTGTTCAGCTTTGATTCCAATATGCTTGATTTGCTTGGTGCAGAAGCGGCAGCGGCTTTAGCTTCGTTCTTCTTGGCCCGGTACTCGGCAGCAGCTTCATTAGCAAGCTGTTTTGCCACTTCTCTCGGCTGATTATGAGTGTTCTTTAAGTGACGATCAAGGTTATCCTTCCTCCTGAAGAAAGTTCCACAGATCCAGCATTTGAAGTGTTTCTCGCCTGCAAAGATGCATACAATTATTGACCATTAAAGAACGAAAAGGATAGCAAAACTATGAAGAGAAAAATACCTGAATGCGTCATCAGGTGCCGAACCAAGTCCTTGCTATTGGAAAAAGCTTTCGAGCATTGCCGCAAGCGTGAGGTCGCTCTGTCGAGTGAGTCATAAGGTGAAGGTCCAGAGTCCATTTCAGGCCGAAACTCTTGCCACAGTGGTTGCACTGAAACGGGCGCTCTCCTGAAAGGTAAGACAAATCAGATTGCTATTTGCTTTAGTGCTTCTACAAAAGTTCTGACTGATTGAAGACAGGATAGGACATACCCGTGTGCGTTCTAATGTGCTTCTTCAGGTTTGCCATACCTGTGAAACGCTTGTTGCAGTACTGGCAAGCAAATGGACGCTCACCGGTATGAATGCGGTGATGGGATTGAAGTGTTTGAGCGTTCGCAAACCCACGGCCACATTGCTGGCAGATGAAGGGCTTTTCTCCTGTGTGCGATCTCATGTGCTGCGTAACTTTCCCGCGTTGATTGAAGCCCTTGCCACATTTGGGACAAACATACGGCCGTTCTCCGGTATGGGTTCGAAGGTGATATTCGTAATGCGATTTAGCGATGAATCCCTTTCCACATAGTCTGCATTTGAAAGGTTTCTCTCCTTTCAGGCAAAATTCGTGATACTTAATGTGCGCCTTGGTCTTGAACTTCTTCATACACACATTACACTGGTACTGTGGCGGATCTCCTGAAAGCAAGCACCAATCAATAAATGCACTACATACGCAACATGTTCTGTTCAGAAATTCATAAAATCAATCCCACCTCCAAGGACAGTTATGTGGTCATGGATAGTGACTGGATTGCGTTTCTTCTTCTTCTTAACCTCCGGCTGCGTTGAAGTACCAGGCTGGTTGTCGTTATCATCAACTTTCAATCCATCATTTCCATCCACGCTGCTGGAACTCCTGGAATCATCCAGGTTCATTGGATCCTCCGGTGAACTGGAAGTACTCGGCCCTGGTACAAAATCACTATTTGGCTTTGTCTTGACATCAAAAGTCGGCTTCAGCTTGGCCTCCTCAGTAGAAGCACGGCGAGGACTCTTGTTTGCAACCAGCTTCGGTCTATCCTTTGCTGGCGATACTGACCGATTCGCTCCAGACTGGGACGAGGAACTCTTCTGAGCACCTTTGCTACTAGTAGGGCCAGTCA
>JAQGBJ010002433.1:0-16529 GCA_034698345.1 Sphaeridia pumilis
TGGTTGCTGACATGGATGATCCATGTGACTTGAACACACGAGTTTAGAAGACTGACACTGACAAAATGAAACGATGCAGAGATAGAGATTTCAAGAGCTCATGTAATAGCGATTTGCAAAAATACAACAAAGTCACGCTCGTCCTCACTGTAGCCAAAACAGCTTAAATGATAATAGATATTGCGAATCTAGCAAACTTTATCTGAATGCGCTGAATATGATGTGAATTCGACCGAATCTTTGATGTGGGTCGGCTGACCCTAGCCTAATTGAGATTGAATGATGATAAAGGTAAGGGCATGAATTATTTGCTTGTCATTCTACTAAACATTACTAATCCTCCAGAATTTTGTTGCAGTAGGCCTTAACATAATGAAAAACTGCTTCCTCACTCTCCATGGACAAGTTCAACGTGTAGCTAGTCGAACGTCAACAGAATATTTGTGCTATTTACTATTTAATACTAACTATTGGGATACTTCAAGATCAATGCTAACAACCAGTCTAACGATATGGCAAATGACCAAATGGTCACAAACTTTCTAAATTACAGGTTATTGGCTGACTATGCGCGTAAGGCTGCTAAACTCATGAAGCTTTTCAATGCACGTCATCCATCATCCAGCAGTCCTATTTCTTGGCATCACTGATATCCTTTGTGATAGGAAGACAGTTAACTTCAAGGCACAAAGGAACCGTCTGAAATAACACAATAAGAACTTATCGTGAGGTGAGAATTCAACAAACTAATCAAAATAGCTAAAATAGTGGAACAGTTTTCTACCTCGACACCTTCAGGTCTAATGATTCGGAGACGCGTCAGCGGCGCAAGGTCAAACTTCAAAATTTGCCAAGAGCTGAAACTTTTCACAGTGCCAATTTCTTTCCATGTTGCTTCATCTTTGGAAACTTGAACTCTGTAATCGCCTCCGCTGGATATTGGGTCGAATAAAAGAATTTGCACGAAAGATGTCTTCAGAGGTTGTGTGAACAGCACCATGGCATTCTCTTTGACCCTCCAGTGAATGGAGTGTGCCTCAGCATGTTTGCATGTATCATCTGTCAAGAAGTCCGCTCTCAATAAAATGAACATATATTAATTTGTAATTTGAAAGAATAAGGAATTTACCATGTTGCACATCACAGTTGCGGTACCAGAATGGTTCCAGCTTGCTGCCTTCCGAAACTGCAAAATGAGAACAAACTAGAATTATGGTCCATTCTGACAGCTAACCACAAACTTCTCTCGAAGTATTTTACCAAAAAATCCTGTTTCTGTGTCATAATACTCCGGGATGTTTCGTACAAAATACGCTTCAAGTGAAACAACCTTAAGTTCTTTTTCTCTGGACAGGTGAATTTTTGTTCCTATTATTTTGATGTATCTGCAATAGTCCACATGAATTTATATTATATGACGATCAATCGAGCTCAATTACCAAATAAATTATTCATACTTGACAAGGCGGTGAGCAAAATATATGTTTTGACAATGGAAGCAGCAAAAATCTTTGTAGTCCGCAATTTTCACCCATGAGATTTGATCATCAGACACTTCAATTTGATAGGAATAGTAGTACCAGAAACTAAAAATGCAAGTTCAGTTTTACAATGTAACACCATGTACTAAAAATTATAACGTAGCTCACTTGATATCCTTATAGAGCAGCTTCACCTTGATGAAATTCAATAGATATTCTCGGTCCAGCTCAATCACAATTGCTTGGTCACCTTTGACAGAAATCACGTGCGCTGTGTAGCTATCCGTCGACTTGCTATCGAGTGCCTTCTGCGAAGCCCCACTGGGTTCAACAACTTTAGCCCCACGCTCAGCCGTAGCGACGTTTACTCCTGGAACTGCAGGGAATCGGAATTTTTGGGTAATCAGAATACCGTACTGTTAAATACAGAATATTAAGATAACTTACTTCCATAACCTCGAGATTGTGCCTTAGAGTGCTGCGGGTTGTAAGTATCCAGAATCATACCATTTATAGCTTTGTTGTTTTCGGAGGTTAAAGATTTGGAAATGCGTAGAAAGTCAGGTAAGGGTATGAGTGGCCAACGCACTTGCTTCAGTACTAGCTCCACACTCGATTGCAGTTCTTTTTGTTTAGGAATCCAAGCACATATTCGATCAAATATCACTTCCTCCGGAGCACAAAAAGTGTCGTGGGAAATCAACTCCTTCATTACTGTCTAAAATCAAAAACAGGTGTCTGAAACGTAAGCTTTCTGAGATCAAATTAGGATTTTTGCCTTAAAACCTATTAGCATACCGATGATAGGTGTAAGAATGATTCGTGTTGTAGCACTTGTATTGCGTTGCAATCGGCGAAAACTAAGCATTCTTTCGATAATTTCGAGAATCCATATGTAACAGCAACATTGTAGACATCCCAGAGGTAGTCAACCGCAAGATTCGATTCCATAAAACCACAGATCTCATGTGTAAGTTTTTGAATATTCCATTTTTGGCTCAGCCTGGACAAATAACGGGGTACAGTTAATGAAACATCAACACTGCTTAAGATTACTAAATGCGAGAGATTATAAACGGTGTATGTTATTATCTTACTCCAGGACATCTAGAAGGACGCCCATTTCCACAACACGCAGATCCATTCGGGCTGTATAGAGGTATTCAAGAAGAACCTTGAATGACTTGGAATTCTTCGGATCTTTGAGTACGATTTCCTTCTGGGAACTTTCTTTCAGACCTCCGAAAAGCAAAGACTTGAAGTAATCTGACTGAGCCTATGGGAATGATAGATCCGTATAAATCATATGAAACATGGTTTAGATCAGACTCAGAACTTGAGCTGGACTTGTGAATAGATATGAATCTTACCGCAAGAATAACCTTGTGAGCCGGGAAATGACATTCTTCTACAACCAGGGTCACATCCGATAGTTCCGGCTGTTCAAAGATGGCTTTGTAATTTTGGAAAAAATATTTCTCATGATCAACAACGTCTTCTTTTTCAGTATCAACACTCATGTTCGGGCCTAGGTCACACACCTCAGTCAGTCACTTAAACGAGGTTAGTTAGTTCACAAAATGTTCGTTCCTGAAACTGTCAATGTCAAAAAATTGAAAAAAAACTTGAACCAGTAAACCTCGTTAGAATTCAAAAACAGTTATGAACGTCCGTCAGAATCTCCCATATTACGAAAAATTACGATAGGACGTTGTTGGTTATTTGCACGTGATCACCGCGGTCTACGAGAATTTTAAACCCGGAGAGATTTTCAAAGTGCTGCAGCTTGCCCCATTGTCTCGAGAAGAACGTTTTGCTGTTTGCCGCTCAAATCTACGAAATGTTTCCGAGTCGTCGGTAAGGAAGTTCGCTCGATGATTTTTGCATGTGGGCGAAGTCTTGACTCTTCTCCGGAAAGCGTGCATCATCATTGCCGTAGAATTGCACGAGAGTGGAAAAGTAGCCGGGAAATTGTCATTAAAATTGAATTTTAATTGTGATTTTGGTATCAAAATGGCGACTGATCAAGCTTTATCATTCTTCGGCAGCAGGTCCAGTGGGGCCCCAGTCAGAACTCAAAATGGTAAGTTGTTTTGATGCAATTTTAACTGAATTCAAGTGTGAGTGGGTGGGTGTGAGCTTGTAGATGAGCTTTTCAGGAAAATTTGGATTTTTCTGAACGCCAATTTTCACATCACATTCTAAAATGCTGTTCTCTTTTTCCAGTAATGGCTGCTTCGGCAATTGCCAACATTGTCAAGAGTTCTTTGGGCCCAGTAGGCTTGGATAAAATGTTGGTTGATGATATTGGTGACGTTACCATTACCAACGACGGAGCTACAATTCTGAAGTTGTTGGAAGTTGAACATCCGGCTGCCAAGGTGCTGGTTGAATTGGCCCAGTTGCAGGACGAAGAAGTTGGAGACGGCACCACATCGGTTGTGATTATTGCGGCCGAATTGTTGAAGAATGCTGATGAATTAGTGAAACAAAAGATTCACCCGACTACCATCATTGGTGGATACCGTCTTGCCTGCAAGTGAGTTGAAATCAGATCAAAGTTAAATTGGGATGAGTCACTTTGATGCTAAAATGGCAAAATGTTGTGGTTTTAGGGAAGCATGTAGGTACATTGCTGAAAACCTTACCATACCAGTAGCTGATCTCGGCAAGGATTGCCTCATTAACGCTGCCAAGACTTCCATGTCTAGCAAGGTTATCGGATCGTAAGTAGAATGAGTTGATAATTTGTAGGCATGGGAATACAGTGCAAGAGTGGCTGTATAAATGGCATTATATTATTCAGGGATGCCGATTTCTTCGCCAAGATGGCCGTAGATGCCTGTGAAGCGATCAAGTTTACCGACATCAAAGGCCAGTCAATCTACCCAATCCAGTCCATTAATGTACTCAAAGCTCACGGGAAAAGTGCTAAGGAGAGCTACTTGGTCAACGGATACGCCCTGAACTGCACTGTTGCATCACAAATGATGGTTAAGCAGATTGAAAAGGCAAAGATTGCCTGCTTGGACTTTTCTCTGCAAAAATCTAAGATGAAGCTCGGCGTTCAGGTGTTGGTTAGCGATCCCCAAAAGTTGGAAGCTATCAGGGAGCGGGAATCTGACTTGACCAAGGAAAAGATCCAGAAGATTTTGAACGCTGGAGCTAATGTGATCCTTGTTACCGGTGGAATAGACGATCTTTGCCTTAAGGTCAGTTGAACTCTTGAACACTCGAATGAATATTAAATGATTCTTGACTAGTTATGCACATGAGCTAATCTGTTATGACGCGTTTGTTTGCAGTATTTTATCGAAGCTGGTGCCATGGCTGTCCGTCGGTGCAAAAAGTCTGATTTGAAGAGGATCGCCAAGGCAACTGGTGCAACTTTGCTTGCATCCCTGTCCAATTTGGAAGGCGAAGAAACTTTCGAAGCTTCCGCTTTGGGAGAGGCAAAGGAAGTTGTTCAGGAGCGCATCTGCGATGATGAGTTGATCCTCATCAAAGAGTGAGTTATTTTTTTGTATTGCGACAATAGTTGCAAGCAACTGAAACGAACTGAAAAAGTAACTTATGATTGGTTTTGTTCAATAGACCTAAAGTTCGCACTGCTGCGTCCATTCTTCTCCGTGGCCCGAATGACTTTTACGTTGATGAAATGGAACGATCAATGCACGACTCACTGTGCGTCATCAAGCGAGTCTGCGAAAGTAAGAAGGTTGTACCTGGCGGAGGAGCTGTTGAAGCTGCATTGTCCATCTATCTGGAAAACTTTGCCACCTCTTTGAGTTCCCGCGAACAGCTAGCCATCGCTGAATTTGCGAAGTCTTTGCTGGTTATTCCCAAAACTCTTGCAGTCAACGCCGCCCAAGATGCTGCTGAACTTGTCGCCAAGCTCCGTGCTTACCATAACGCCTCACAGACTAAGGCCGACAAAGCTGACTTGAAATGGTAAGCTTAATTAAATTTGATAATTTAACCTATTAACACCATCATCTGTTGAAATTTGAATAATCACACTTTTTTCCTTAGGACCGGCTTGGACCTCTTCGAAGGTACTACCAGGGACAACAAGCTGGCCGGTGTTTTGGAGCCAGCAGTTTCTAAGATCAAAAGTTTGAAGTTCGCAACTGAAGCAGCCATCACTATTCTCCGCATTGATGACCTGATCAAGCTGAACCCAGAAAACGATAAGGCTTACAGGAACCAACAAGATATGTGCGGCGGTGATGACTATTAACATGCCTTATACAACCATACCTGTATTAGATCGTTTTATACTTCACTAACTGCTTTAACGAATTCAAAAGTCGCTTTGTTCTTGTTACAAATGAAGTTGGTTGCAACTTCCCACACCTCAAATATTCTATGCGTATGACGTTTGTACTGTGTTCTACTTACGAACAATGCATTTAAACCTAATAAAACTTTGCTAACTTTATGTGATGTCTATTATCGCATTAATGAGGGAAATTTTCGGAGACGCATCTTAATCAAAACGGAAGTTTCTTCTCATTGTTTAGGTGAGAATTGGATACTTTTTACACCAAGAAGTATTTTAGCGCCATCTTTTGGGAATATGGAGAATTTCTCATCGATTTTAGCGTATGTACACACCATGAAAAGGGCGAATACGGCTAAAGGCTGCAGCGGGCATTTTGAAAGTGACCTATAAATCAAAAATTGAGTTTTGACAGTTTGTAAAAATATTTTAACTCCCGCAGTTTGATTCAGATTGTTGTGGAATTTTGTAAATAACTTGTTGAAAACTAGTTTATAATGTGAAGAATTGAACGGTGAATCAGTTTGAAGAAAAATTGTTCTGTCTTCCTTCAGAAACAGCGGATGACAAAATTGACATAGGTTTGTTTATATTGATCGATAATTTCAGATTTTGAATGATCATTTAAACTGTAGTCTGTTCCTGAATGAAGGAAAATATTTGATCTACTGATGTTAATGTGTATGTTTTGCAGGACATGGAATTGTGCAGAGTGGACCAACGTAAATCCGGTCAATGTCAGAATCACAATAATGGGGGTGATGCCGAATGGAGACACTGATGAAGATTCAAGTTGGAGCAATAACGATAACTACGATGGAAAATACGAACACTTTGCGACGGAAGCGCCATTGTTGATAACTTTGGTTCTACCGGTTCTGATCGGAGCAATATTGATCATAAAATGTGTGTTCGGTCACTGCTGTATGCGGCAGACGCCTACCAAGTACGTGCTAGTCAGTACCCAAGTTAAATAATTTAGAGCCGGCGAAACTTTATGCAGTCCGTTTTGAACTGTCTTCTTATTGCTGCTACGACTGTTATGTGCTAATACTATTGTTGAATGCGAATCTCGTGATGGATGTGGGAAAGCCACTTTTAGATGATGGTGATGATAATGATTGATTTCATGCAACCAATAATCTATTGTCCATGGTGCGTACTAAACTTGATACCATCATATGTGTTAGCTAGCTTGAAGCTTTTATTACTAACTAACAGTAATTTGCTGATTAATTTGGATCAATGTTGAACCCCTGATTGACGTTTATGAATGAGTTGCACACATCCTTCACATCACTGGGAGTTCCTCAGCCATCATTGAGATTTCCACATTTTTATGTTCTGATATGTTTGGAATGTTTTTGTTATGTTGCCTCTAATTTTTGTTTTGCTTTTTTAATAATCACAGAGAAGAACTGTTTGGAGTACAAGGGAGAGTAACTGCTTTGTCTTCGGATGAACCTGTAATTGTTGTGTCCGCTACACCTTTGAGTTCCTCTACGCCCGATGTTAATTATACGCTGCAGTCCGCTTTGGTGCAATCTGGAAAACGTGATAAGAGTACAAACGATCTCGATGCTATCGTTGGACCGAGTGTTAGCCGTCAATCGAATAGAACTTCATCGTTAGTTTTGACGAATGAAACCAAGTTGATCAAACAAGCGTTGACTAGTGTCGTTAGTGCCCCTTTATCAAGTACAAGCGCCAACAGTATTGAGTTGGTTCATGCGTCATCTGTTGAAGTACTAGGTGACGTTAGCCAAGATTGTACCGACACGCTTAAAAGGTTCACTCATATTTTTGTTTTGTTTTTGTTTTCCGTTGTTATAAACTGATTACATGTTGGTAGCTGCTAAAATTGCTGATTGAAATGTACTTCCAAAGTGAAAGTAACTATAATCTTCAACTTTTACAGGGCAACACTACATCGACAACTACCGGAGCCTCCGCAAAATAACGTTGAAGTACAAAGGAATGCCCGGCGATCGAACTCTATATTAAGCCATGATGAGACATCAGAGCTGTATGCAACGGTTGGCGACGTGCCGAATCTGCCTTCAACTTCTGCGGCAGATTCACGAGGACCATTCTATGATCCAAGGGCTGTTGATAAGAGCAGCGGCAATAGCAATAAGAAGCGGGGTTCAAAACCAGCTGACACAACCATGTCAAGTGACTCTGAAACGTACGCAAATAATCCTAGCAATCACCCGTATGCGAAATTGAAGCGGGTTCACGAGCATCCTTACGCCAGGGTCGGGCCGAACAGATCAAGTGTAGGAGGAGATGAAGAGACTGATACCGATAATTACGACACACCTCATCCGTATGCACTGGCCGCTGGTGGTACAAATGCAGCAACACCGGGTCCCAGCCGTTCGGACAACAATGGTAATACTCCGGCAACAGTAGCGAGTGCTTCTGCTGGTCCCAGCAATGCGGCAGCTGAGAATCCTGTCCCTCCAAGAAGGGCTGCGAGACTTTGGCGACGTAGTAACAACCCTCATGTGGCAGTGAGTTTAAGTTTAGTTCAACCAAGGACTTCTAACCAATTTGTGGATGTTGATAAAAAATTGTATTACAGGAGAACCAGCAGCACTTTTCTGGAGATTCGCAAGATTCAAGAGGTTATACAAGCATTAGTGTGAGAGAACCTTTGTCGAATATCATACAGAAAGGAGCTAACATGAGGAGCCAAGACGGATTCTACGCTTCGGTTTCAGATGATTCAGGTAGGTACTGATAGTGATATTTCTGGATAGGGATTCAAATTTTTACTACTACTTATATAAATCTCGTTCGTCTTTCCCGTTTGGCAGAAGAAATGTATGCTGCCATTGAAGACCCGGACGCAAATTATATGCGTATTCCTGGGGATGATCCGCATAGGCCTTGGCTAAGTAAGTAGAAGCTTTCTGTAATTCGTAGCAATTGGACAGAAAACAAGATCTGAAATTGTAACATTATTTTCAGATGCCGTTGCCCCAAACTTGCATTCTCCGATCCCAGAGAGGCGGGAAGCTAACTCACCCTTGCCGCCTCCTCCAGCGCTGCCGGTATTCCCTACCACGGATAACCCCATAGAAACAACAGTTCCTGCTGGGGAAGTAGAGCCTTCTGCTTCGAATCCTCCAGTTTATGCTCAGGTCACAAAGAAAACGAAAAAACCGAAGCAACAATCCTCCCTCACTTCTAGTCAAGTAGATAGTATTCAGCCAGCAATAAGTATTATAAATTCTAGTGTTAGCAGTATTAGCAACGAACAAGTTATGAGATCATCGACTACTGTAATTATAGGAGATAATGTTAATAGTGTTACAGCCAGTACTGTCGGACTGGATACGGGGTCGGAAGCCCCAGTATCACATAGTAGCGTAGAAACCCCTTCTGAACCAAGACGGTGGTCCAAGGCAGATATCAGTTTTTCCGAATTTGAAGTTGTTAGAGAACCTTTGTACTGTACCCCGGATCAGAATCATATTGCTGAAAAACGTAAAAAGAAATCTCGAAGCTCCAAACCTGCTGAGCGGAATGCCGAGCCCGTAGAATCTGCATCCAACGGGTTTCCTTACGTTGACGACGACAACTACAACATCATCCCTGAACCCATCAGGCCACCTGGTCACAGTTCTGTTGCGTCTACAGCACCTGGGCGAAAGAGCACAAAAAAGCCGAAGAACATCTATAACGACGTTTCTAAAGAAGACGCTGTGGACGACTACTATCAAGAAATAGGACCTAGTAGCAGTGTTGCAAGCAATAGAGGTCGTCAGTATAACTCTATACGACCGGAAGCTCTGTACCACCAGATTGAGACGCCACCTCGCCGTGTGGAGGCTTTAGCTCCTGACGACGATGATGAAGTTGGTGACGAATTTTATGAAGCTGTAAAACCCATTCAAAAACCGCCACCCAAAACTGGATCTGCTGCAGAGGAGCGATACAACAGGAAGCATGGCTATGAAAAGCTGAAAAAGAAGAACAGTGATACTCCTGTGGTGGTTGCAGTTGATGACGATGATGATGACGATGAGGACGACGACGACGAGGATGGAGCCCCAGGGATGTATGAAAAGCTGAAGTACCCACCGTACGCCAGATTAAAAGAATCTCGAGACAGTTTAAGTATTGCATCATCTGCTGGAGAAGAATCAAATGAACGAAATTTTTACGAAACAATTGGATATTCGCGTACTCAAGCAAAGGCAGCTAACAGTGATTCAACGGCAAGTTCTTTACCTGTCGCCGAAAACATTGACGCAGTTAGGGATTCACAAGAACAGCCAACGACATCAGCGTCGGCAAATGTGCAACAATTATATGCTGTTGTGAACAAACCAAAGAAAAAGAAGAAAGAAGCGCCTGTTGCTGTACAAGAAAATGGCTCCAAAGATTCAGGGGACACAGCTACAGAAAGCGCAACTTTTGGAGATCATGTGGCAGCTAACGGAGATTACAGTCGCGAAAGCCGTATTGTGTATTTAAGGGATGTACAGGATGATAACAGCATTGAATATATATAATTCGGTATGATTAGACGTAATTGTTTTTACATGTTTTTTCGACGCATTCATCTTTCAAACGGTATTATTTATATATCTGATTCCTAATTAAATGATACCAGTCTGTGTGAGAATTAAGAATGTGCAGAATTTATTCAACCGTATGGCACTAGTTTAATCCAGCTTAAAGCATTGTTTATAATATCACAAGGCAGTCCATGCATCAAAACAACTCCAACTATGTTGGTTGATCATAAGAATAGGGTTTCATATGACCTCTGTTAGAATCGGAATCAAGCTCGACAACCGAATTTCGTATCCCATTCTTCGTAATGTGTTAGGTCCTTTTGGTCCACACTCGCTTTGACGTGCCTTAGAGCAGCCACGAAGTCTTTGAGCATGATAGATCGAACCTAGAATACAATTTTGTCAAGCTTTAACATATAAAAATGTCGGCACCACCGAGACTGGAAAGCATCAGACGAGAAAATGTGACGCACCTGGCTCGCCTGTATGTTCTGAATGTCCACACCAACATCTCGCACAGGTCCATAGGAAGCTTCTTGGCAAAGGGTTGTCATATCAGCACCAGAGAATCCATCAGTCATTTCCGCAACTTTGTCATAGTCCTCGTCAGACAAATCAGTTTGTTGGGTTTTGAGTAGGTTCTTGATGAGAGCGTTTCTACCCTGTAAGGATGGGCTTTGATGAATTGTCGAAAGATTCAGGCATGTACTTTAAACTGCAACAGATACCTTGATGTCAGGTAGCGGAATGTAGATCCTTTTCACCAGACGCCTACGTGCAGCTTCATCCAACTCCTGTGGTCTATTGGTGACCCCGATTACAAGAATTCGATCTTCAGAATTAGTACCACACCCATCCTGTTGATTACATCGGAACTCACATCAGGTACCGTGATCATGAACCATCTATTATTTAACGGTTGTCATGACTTACAAACTGGATCAAAAACTCTGTCTTTAGACGTCTTGAGCTCTCGTGTTCTGTATCGCTTCTCTGAGTTAGGATCGAGTCTATCTCGTCAATAAAAATAACTGATGGCTGCTTAACACGTGCAACGGCGAACAAAGCTCGCACCATCTTTTCTCCATCACCGATCCATTTCGATGTAAGGGACGAAGCACTAATGTTGAAGAATGAAGACTTAGACTGAGTAGCAATTAAGCGTCCAATCATTGTTTTTCCTGTTCCGGGAGGACCAAACAACAGCATCCCTTTAGGTGGACCTCTCAAACCCGTGAATATATCTGGACGTAGCATGGGCCAAATTATGATCTCCCTAATTATAGTTTTGACGCCGTCCAGGCCAGCAATGTCAGTCCAGTCGACGGTATCAACACTAAATACTTCGTTCAAAACAGTTTCAACCATTTTACGATCGATGTTCTTCATTCTTGGGTTCTCCATCAACTCATCCAACCTGCAAAAATACTTTTGGTTATCATAGGTAATATCCAGGTCGCATTCAAATAATAACATAAACCTACTCAGGATTTTCAGACTCTTCTTCAGTAATTTGAGATGTCGCAGAGACCTTCTGAGGCGCTGACTCGGTCCTTGGGCCAGGCTTTCGCAATCCTGAAACATGAACTTTGTTTCCAGTATCTTCATCCAGATTTCTTTTGATCCCTTTTACTCTATCATTGATTTTCTGCAAGAAATGAGGTGACTGAACCATTTACCCGGCATTAAATATTATAATTTTTAAGTCTTATGTTTAGGAAGTTTACCAGTTGTTGATGAGCAGTCCTAAAAGCTGGAGCGGATTCCTGACTATTATCCCGGTCATTCATATGCCCACCGCCTTTGGCCTGCAATTGATGCCTTCGGTCTCGGTAATCCGGTTCAACTTCTTGATTTGACGGCTGGAATCGCTTTTTCTGAATATCTGTTCTTTTTTCTTCATATCTGTTTGATGCTACACTTGGTTTTGGTTGACTCCCATATGTATCTTGTGATCCAGTGTCTTGCGAGTTTTGACGAGGTTGCAATCTTGGAGGGTTGAAACCTTTGCCTTCCAACCTGTAGTTCAGTTTCGGTACTTCTCCAACATCTTGTGACGACGATCCTGCGACAGGTCTATCATTTCGCTTCCCTTTTATGGCATGCAGGTCACTAGGGATCTTCTTCTCTAAAGTAACGGAACCTGGAAGCTTCCGTCCTTCCGAAGTCGCTTCAAGCCGAATTTTCTTTGCCCTACTAGGTTCAGGGTCAGTCTCGGGAGGCTCATCTTCTCCAGATAATAGCTTATTCAAAAGGGCACAGAATTTCAGCTCGACTTCAGTAGGTTCAACTTTGATATGGTTAGCAGCTGGAAGGTTTAGTTCCTGGAGGGTTGTTAGCAAGGGCAATTTTTCTGATTTCCTCAGTTCTAAAACAAATCCAAGAATTCACATCAGCACAATCTTGTCAAATCTCCAAGTACAAATTAAGCTTATTGTGTTTCTTACCCAATGTTTCTGCAGAATTACTAATCTTTACCACCTTTTCCAAGTATTCATCCCACTCAGAAAACGGCTCCCTCTTCTCAACTTCGGAATTTTGACTACCTTCATTTTTTGCTAAAGTTTCTTCACCAAAAATCACCATTTCCAAAGACTTCACCGCCTGTTCAACAGGATCCAAGTCGTTCATGCTGCAGCTGCAGAGATATTCAGATTCTTAAGGCTGAAAATATACCAAACTTTGAACTGACCACAACCCTACTTTTGAAAAACCGTTTGGATTCTATAGAAGCTTCCAAATCTTCATTTTGAAAAATTCGACATTCTCAAGGAAGAATCTTCTGACAACCGCGCGCCAAGAAGCTTCAATTCCCCGCTTTCAATTTTCTCTCCCAAGGATATCTACACATTTTGCTCTTTCGCTCTTTTCTTATTGATACCGCCCACACACAACAGGTGGCAGCACACACCCTCACTAATACAAACAGACCAAAGTTGTTTTAATGAACGATCAACCCGGAATTAATTAACTACAACTCCTTTGGATTTCCTGTATTAATTATTAATACGGAAGCAATGTTTTTCGTTTTCACTAATTTTAAGAGTCAGTTCTGGATACAGTCTTTGGGCAACACTTGCATCAACAGTTGCAAAAATTCGCGGCATAATCATGGCTCCTAAAACGCTTCTATTCTTGACAACGCTTTTAGCGGTCTTAACATACTGTAATTCCGGGCTCATTTCCAAGGTGAGGGTGAGATTCTGTTTTTAAACACGTTGAATTCAATGTCAAGAAAAATTGTACTCTTTTTTTAACAGAAACCATTTCTCGACTACGACTACGGCGGTAACGCGGCTGACAACTTCCTACCCGATGACGACCCAAGCCAAAGATCAGACTTTTCTGAGATACCAGATCAGGACACAGGGACTTCTTTGCCTTCGGAATGGACGTGGGCTCTGGACAACTTTCCACAACCAGAATCTGGAACAACAACTGGCTCAAAGACACGGGTAACCAGGGCTCGGGGAAAAGGCATCGGATCAGCTTTAAAATTACTCGCTCAAGCAAGTAAAGAATTTGGTGAATTGGTGGAACTATTTTCCAAGTGGGTAAAGATTATTCAGGAGGGCGCTCAGAACCAAAAACAGCCAATGAACACGGAGGAGCTTCTTTAAAAAGCGTGAAAAATTACCTTGAGTTACCTTTACCTTTTGATTGAATGATATTTCAAAAAATATTAATGGAATAACGAATTTATTTCTTATAATCAACACCATTTGAGAAGCGCAAAAATTAAACGTACACACACACCTTTACAATACATTAAATTTTCAAAAGACTTGTTATCGATCCGATTTTTCAAGCAAACAAATAAAAAGCTACAGATGATACACAACACTATGTACCTCGACAACTAGATATCATTGATGTCAATTAACATTTCAAGTGGAATCATGTTCATTTCTCCACCGACGTTGAAAAGTTCCGGCGGTCTTGGAACTTCTTTGGGTTTTTTCACCGCCTCCGGATCTTTGACGCTCTTGACAGGTAATATCGCTAAGGTTTTGGCACGCTGGAGCAAACTTCGTTTTTCGGCAAGTCCCGGCTTGGCCGGTTTCCCGCTTCCAGCCTTGTTGTACTGTTGGGCCGCCTGCTGCTCCAGTGCTGTTTGCTTGTCAATCGATGATGAAGAGTTGAGGTTCTTACTTTTGATCAATTTTTTTCGGAGCGAAGTCCATTTGGAATCTTTGGTGGGTTTGAGGGACGTGAGCGACTCGGATTTGGCCTCTGAAAATAATCAACAAAAAATATTATTTTTCACCAGCTCCAAAACTGTACCCTCATATATATTTCCAAGTTTCGCAACTTTCTCCTGTATTTATTTCTCCTAATTACATTGGCGTGTAGCCAAACCCGAAATATTTCCCTATGGCGTCGTTATCTTGACGGCAAAAACTTGTAGGTGTGTTCATGGCCTGATGAAACTTGATCACTTTTCTCTACTCAAGCTCAAGAAGAAACAGCCTTAAAACTGTAGGCTTCAGATGCTGCCTTTCTGGTATATAAATGATGGGCAAACTTTTTCCCAAAAACTTTTGCAGGTCCAGCCCAATTCGTGTTCTTTTCGCCAGAGGCTTTTGCTTTCGCACGATTCGTATCATCGTAGTGTCTAACTGGAGGCGACTTTTTCATAAATTACCACTACGACATCCAGGATTAGCTTTCTCCAAAATGAGTATCATCTCGACAAGGAGCAAGAACAAGATGATGAATTTCCCATCTGATACTAGGAAAAGTGGGACAAACTTTCCTGAAATTTCAATGCGAAACCTTATGTCTTATCTTGGGGAAACATACAGGCAGCAGAAAGTGGAAAAATACTGAAATTTGCTCAGACATTTTAATTACTTAACGCTTTCACCTTATGTGAAATATTTTTGAAGAGGAAGAACAAATTTGATTATTATGTACGGACTTGTTCAAACATATGGAAAAGCGACAAAGGTACATCGTTTCCCAAGGCGGCTGTTTTAATTTGCGAATTATATTTTCGTTAGTGGTTTGGTAATTAGATTTTGACAGTTTTGCGGGCTTTGTCTGGTAAGCCGGCGGTTTTGAAAGCGCTTTTGTGTATGTGTTTGTGTAGAAACATACGGAAAAATTTCCATGGATTTGGAACAT
Source organism: Sphaeridia pumilis (assembly GCA_034698345.1). Lineage (NCBI taxonomy): Eukaryota > Metazoa > Arthropoda > Collembola > Symphypleona > Sminthurididae > Sphaeridia > Sphaeridia pumilis. Next base: position 15,423 of record JAQGBJ010002433.1, read on the forward strand.
GTATGAATTGGAGATTACTAGATTTTTTAAAATTCTTTTAGAAGATTATATAAGCATCGGATCCATTAGCGACGGTATAAAAACCAAAGGATTATGCAGCAGAGCCATAGAAACTTTTGTCATAGAGTTTTGGCAGTAATTCAGCCGCAAAATTAATCAAACGTCGGGCTGGTTGTAATTTCCTTTGTTTTTGCCAAAATGTCTGTATGATTCACCACGGCCTACTTTGCCTTTGATCCTTTTGTTTGCTTGGGGAATGAGAATTTCCACACGGTCCGTTAATTTCGCAAATCTCTTTCTCTCGAATCTCTTCATTCTTTGGTGTAAGGAAAGTTGGGAAAAAAGTTGGTTGCTCTAGTGGATGCGGGTAAGTAATGTGGAGTCTTAAATTCAGTATCAAAGCTGGAGGAAATTAGAAAATGAATGCTTATGAGAATATAGATGTATGCACTTGTTCAGAAATTTTGCACGTTTTCAAGAGGAATATGTAAAGGAGATTGCCACATGAAGTGATCCTTTTGAAACCACTTTTATAAGTGGGTTCATACGGCAGAACGACCGTACGAGTGCAAGCATCAGGGAAATTAAAAGAGTAAAGTGGTTCCGGCGAACAATGGAGAAAGGCTCTTGTAGAAGATATTTGCGGGAATTAATATATGATGTTCATAGAGTTGGGGAAAGTAGAGAACCTCGATGCAGGAGCACATGAAATTAGATACTAGCTATTTTTTTATTTAAAAAAACTGATGGCTCTAGGTTGAAGAACATTTTTGAAAACAAACATTACAATAACCACAGCGTTCAAAATAGGTAAAACAGCAACATTTTTTAATTTTTCCGTTTTGACCTATTTCCAAGCAAGAACAATACTCACGATTGTGTTGATCACAAAATCAAAAAATATCAGCACCGATTCCCGCTCAAACGTCCGAATACTGCCAACCCAGACGCCTTTGGTCGGAACCGATCGAAGTCTTCGTTCAAACAAAGCTTTTCCCATTTCAGTTTGAGCAACTCCGAGAAGCTCTGTTTTTGCACTCTGAAGCCCTGCGCTGACGCTGTAAGCGTTGTAGTACAGCACCGGGTAAGCAAATGGCGCCACGAAGG
>JAQGBJ010002434.1:0-16521 GCA_034698345.1 Sphaeridia pumilis
AAATGAACATGTTGATATTTACCCACGTTTTACAGATTTACACTTCCAATTAAGTAGTTTACACTCTGGGGAATCTTGTGAAAAAAAGTTAATTGGTGGAAGAGCCTGGTGAAGTTGTGTGAGAATAGCCTACGCCTTAACACCAGTGACTTTTTCCCTCTAATGAAATTTTCTCCCGGAACTCATATTGACTTTTTTAATTTCAACTCTTTCACGCCGCCAGTGTGGGGATGCGTTTTTTGCCTACGCATGATTGCCAAATGGCTGAAAACTCCCAAGTTATGGAAAATGTATCCGGGCATTAAAACTGAATTCAAATTATGACGATTATGATATTATAAACTCTCAAACTTTATTTCGAAAAATCATCCTCATCCAAGAAAATAAAGAATATGGTATTCACGAACTGTTGATGATTTAAACTTCTCAGTGCATGGAAATCACATTGATATCAGCTACCACTAGGACTTTGATGGTCATGCGACTTCACAATTTCGGACTGAAATATGTTGTGTATAGCGCTGTACCATGTTTAACCGAAAACTGAATTATCTTACTACTCAAAACCATAAGTAGATATTGCACAAAGTAACTTCGTTCATCAGGTATATAAACTTTGAAAAATGAACAAGACTTTTGTAGTTCAAGAAAGAGCCTAATTCGGATTGTATAATGTATCACTGACTATTCCGGTCGAAAACAAGTACGAACGTCAGACTACAAATGAAGATGGGAGCAGGATAAGGCATTCTATTCGCACAATTCCTTGTCGAATATGAATTCGCCGACTCCGGACCCAACGCGTTGGAGTTGAGTAACGAATCCAGACAGTTCCTTGATGGACCTGACTTGCTCGTCCAAGAATTCAGCTTCCAAGAAGTCGGCCAAATGAGCGTCTCCGTGGTCACTTGCGACCTTATGAAGTTCCAATAGAGTCTGTAAAATATAATTCCCGATCAATCTCAGATCCAAGATATCAATATTATACAAAGCTGTAGAAGACACTATGAGCATTCTTTCCTGTCACTTTACCCCTGCCGAAGATTGCACACTACCAAGAAATGAACTGTTATTCGGCACACGAGCGCCATCTATCAGACCCGATTGTAACAAACTGAAAGTTTCCGAATACGGCCAAACCCAAGACAATGTTTTCAAGAAACTAATGTAAACATTGGCAAGAGTGAAGTTCTCGAAATGATTGCAATTGAAATTAAAACAAATACTTCAGCGATCGGGTCACTCCCTACATAAAATTAACTAACTGATCGATTGGCAAACTAGATTCGATGCCATGCTCAATGTCCGCAACAGGTATTTTGATTGTTGATAGATGCACATACCTCGTTGACTTTCCTTTCCAAGCTCAAGGCTGCTTGGAAGGCCTCGAGGGGTGAACCCCATTCGTCGTTAGTTGGCTTGTTGACATCTTTCAAGAAGATTTTGCCACCTCGCATGTTTTGGTACTTCAACAGCTTTTCAGCGTGTTCGCGTTCTTCATCAGAGCTCTTCTTGAAGAACTTGTGCATGCCAGGGAAATGGATGTCATCCCGGTCAAAGTACCACGCCTGTTGAAGGACAAAAAGTCATCATGTTACATCACTGAAGGTCATATCGGTCACACGAACATCAAACAAGATCCTGCTTCTTCAAATAAACAAGCTCTTGTATCCAACCACTAAATCGATCAAGCCATCAACCAACTTTTTCTGATGATAACGACAACCCTTTTGATACCATTTAAATCTGCTATCTTGTTATTTGTGTACCTAACTCGACTCCAAGAGATCAGAAATTGAAACCTACGCCATAAATAACCCATTCGTCCACCCAACCATATCGATTCCGGTATCAACAGTAAGTTTAAGCATCATATGACTTGCATTTGACTTTCTGGTTATTAAATCGACTTCAAATATTTATCAAGCCACCTAACAATATCCTATTCCGTCGCATCTTTCAAGAATGCAACGCCATTGCGTCACAAACCCTGGCTTTCTACTGTCAGCTAACTGCGCACTTGGCGAATCCGGTATGCCTCTCTCTCTCTCTCTTTCACCAATCCTTAGAATTTGCAGGTCACATACAAAACTCGAAAAATTTACTTTGTCATGAGCATGTCGACCTTTTAAATTTGTGTCAGAAACTTTCGGCTTCAGCTGTCATTCCATTACATGACTTTCTTCCTGGCATTGTAATCGATTTAATTAGTTAGTCTTAGTTTAAAAATTCAAAAACTTTACCATGGACATGTAGACGTAACTGGCATAGAGCTCCAAGTTGATCTGCTTGTTCACTAGACCTTCGCATTCTTCAGGGAAGTTTTGACGGACCCTGCTACCGTTGGTGCCTTCGTTTTGCGCCATTTCGGTCGATTAAGGATGATGAGGGATTCAAACTTTGATGAAACTCGGTGAAAATGTTTTGATTTTTGAGTACAAACTCAACTTAGAGAGACGATTAAAACTGTCGACTGTCAAGTAAATGGATTTTGAAAATCACAAAGGATTGCGGCTGTTCGTTCACTCACTGGTGACCCAAAACAGCATTGACGATCAGAATGAAGTGAACTAGGTTTTATAATAGACGCAATATCAACAACAAATGCAAACACACATGAGAGCTTTCCCCCTTGCTTCTCTCCGACAGATTCTTTCTTAATGCTCACATGCAATGTAAGCTGGATCTCTTATGGCCAGTCCCGTGTATTCTTATAGACCAACACTCACCAACCTCTTCCCTCAGCGTGGAATTCTCCATACGCCGTCCAAAGCACACATTACGATGATGTTCGCTAGATAGAACTCAAGATAATGTTACATCACATAAATCCATTGCGATTACAATGGACCTTCTTCATAAGTGCGTCGTAATCTTGAGTTCCCAAATAAGCAGAATTTGGTTGCTTAAATATTGTAAATTCAAATGCCCATCCATGAAACGCAAACACAAGCAAAGTGTACCAAAAGCTGTGGCTCTCTTCTGTACTTTTCCGCTGCAAAAAGCTGCTGAGCTTCAAGGGACGCTACTGAACCGATGATATTGCGAATTTACCGTTTGCCGAGCTGTAGAAAAGGTACATTCGCTCTCTCCAGTTTGCTGGATTCCGGCTGCTTCCGAGAAAAAGCTCGGTTGTTTCCTTTACGTGTGGTAGCACCCAGCGGAGTTTCGCGGTTGCTGATTTTACCGGCAGAGAGCGTTGTATGTACTAGCGATTGGATAACACCAAGCAAAACTGGAAGTATACGGGGATTTCGATAATCAAGCCATTTCGCAAGAATTTCAGTTACTTTGATGAACATCGCTCGAAGGGTTGAATCACAATTATTCGAGGGAAGGATTTTTCTCAGGAATAGCCGCTTGGTGTAGGTTCAAGCTGGTCAGAATGGCAGCATTTCTTGCGAATGGTGGTAATGATATTCACAAATTTGTTCAGCTGGAGCTATAAAGCCTGCAGTATTTTCTTAGGAAACAAATTCGCAAGTAACTAGTGATAAGGTATGATAAGGTTGACGTTTAGACAGACCTTATCACCATTCGATGCAATGAAAAATATAGAAAACAGCAAGTTGATCAGGTGAGAGTGTGTGGCCAAAGGTGACCAAATGATCCATGGTTTATTTGCTTCACTTGCTCATACAGCAGCTACTGACTGAAGTTATTTTGAATCCTATCCTAACGAACGAACTAAATTTTTAATTATAACGTTCGCGAACACGGCTTCAAGTCTGGAGAGAAAACATTAGTAATCTTAATTTTGCTTTGTGCTACTCGCTGTCCTTTTGCCGTTTAAGTTGTGCTGGTGTCTTTATTAACTGACTGCTAGAGGCATATATTTCAAGCTCATGAGTCAGTGGACGAGCATGAACAGTGGGAGTGTCAGAGGTTGATAATAGAAAATAGAATTGATGATCTTGAATAAAGACAAATGATAATGAACATTTTGGGGTGGAAGGGTTCCAAACATCTTATGCAACAATTTTAAAATAATGCCAACTTGTGGAGAATGATGCCGATAATAAAGCGTGTGGTACAAAAGATTGCTGGCCCTAATTATCGCCTGAGTTAAATATTTATTGCAAAAGGTTGAATCTGCAACACCAAACGTCCGATAAATTCTCTATAGGAAATAGGGACTAATCGTTTGTCTATCCAGCTACGTAAAATTCTAGACGCAATTATCTATGTACATTGCTAATCTGTTGTTCGAGTGGCTTAAATAGAATTGCTACTTCTGGTGTAGAAGCCAACCAAGGTTACGCGTGAATGTACACAAAGTCTTGCACAATTCAGACAATTCGGACACAATACCTGTCTTCTTACAAGAAATTATTGTGATACTCGTTGAAGGGAACGTGTATTAAGAACCGGTAGCGGACATAGCCATTGTTATTGTTGTCTCACCATATGACTGACTGAGATGAAGCAATAAGTTCAAGATTCCCCACAAAAGCTTGACCGGCAACTCGACCACGTACTACATGCAGGAGCTTTACTATCAGTTATTACACATCATCCAACTATGTTCACCGAAACGGGTGCACATGCTGAAAACTAGAGAATCCCCTTAGATGGAAACCTTAATGATGCATCCGGGTGACAGCTTTACGCCCAGTCCGGGCTTCCTTTTCCGTTATCCACAAGAGTTGCTTCGATTGCACTTCCAAGTCTGCCACACATCCTGTTAGAACAATGGGGTCCATATTTATTCGATTTGCAAAAGTTTCTAGAAACTAAGAATCGGCCTTTGGGGTATAAAACATGTAACTAGTAAAAAACAAAAATGTGAGGCGTCCTGAAAACTCCCCCGCTTGTAGTCCATGAAATTTCGCACCAGTTTACAGTTATCATTTTACTCAGACAAACTTTTTTGATAAATTTTGTTTGCGTCGCTGCATACTGCAGAGTTACTTGAATTCTCAGATTACAGTCATGTGCTCCAGACCCAGATTCATGTAAAAACTTGAAAACAATTCTACCAGTGACAGTCTTCATTCAGAATGAGTCAGCGCGTCGAACTACTACTAGATATCAAGTACACATAAAAAATTATCACTCGGATAACCTGAACGTTATAACAGCCGGTGGTGAGGTAGAAAATACACTATTATCTCAAGTATTCATAGACAGGTTTCATAAGCGTCGGATAACCGTGCAAACATCGGAACAGTCGATAATATTTATATCTCTAAATTTTTAGTACAAAAGCTTACGCAAGTCGTTGTTGACGAAGTTTTTCATTTTTGTTGTAAATTACGCCTTCTTGATGTTATACAGCTGCAATGGTCGCACCACAATAGCCGCTGTCACACGCACAAGACATTTCAGAAATCTTGGGCAGTGTACAGCAACTGTTATGGCCAACTTTGGATTCCACAGGTTCAAGCCCGAGATGATTTTTTCTGTCCAGGTCGAAGAAAAACCAAACTTCGTTCACTGCAAACGTAATTTTTCTATGAAAATAGAATTACTCAACTGTCTTTTAGAGTTGTACGGAAGATACCAGCAAGTTTGAAGCTTGAATAGTAAAAAGTGAATGAACAAATTTTTGTCGCCACCGACATTTTATACGTTACCTTCCGGGTAATTGGATTGACGTAGCCGTCCTAAAGGATGGGCTGTGAAATAAGAATCCTTAGCAAATCATAACGGAGAAATTACGGCTTGATACAACACGCAATGCAGGATGTGATGGCTTTGAACATGATCATCTGGTAGCTCGACCGATCTGAAACGTGGTGGTGCCCATCAGCCTTCGTCCAAAGCAAATAGGATTCCGAAAGCCATTCAAATTCTTCTGGAATTCATCCCCGATATTACAAAAGAAGTCACAATAACGCAGACAAAACTATTCTTCTAGTCCGGGAGATGTAAGTTTCAAAACAGACTAATTGCTTGGGCTACACCTCTGCAGACGAATACATACTCTATGTGGGTATCTTAAATTTTTAATTTTGCCACCTTCCGATAGGTATATGCTACACTTAATCTTTAAATATTTCCTCGTTGCCTCGATATCCACCGTTCTGCAAATTATTGCCTAAGAAATCCCCCAAAACGCCGAACCACTGTTGGGTTAGTAGAGGCCCTTTCTCGGTTTTACGTGAGGTTTAACAACGCAAGCAAGTTTTTTTCATAAAAATACATGTAGATTAGCGCTTGAATACATCTCCAAGGCTGCTCTGTTCAAAGACCAAAATACGCTTGGCCTTGATAGTTTTTATGGGAAAGGGTCTAAAAATAGAAGCGACATGACCTTGGCGCTGAGAGATGCTTACGCACTTTGCCAAGGAGAAAGCAGCCCAAAGGACGCTGTGAGTAACTTCAAACGAAGAACATGAGGAATCAGACACAAAATCGTGTTTCAAGTGCAAACGCGTGACTCACCTCCGAATTTTCATTCATGCATAAAAAATCATGTGCGAAATGGAAGTGTATTTGGAGAAATCCTCTGATTTGATGCCTTGTCACATCCCAAACAGAACGAATCTTCAGCGTTACTTTATTGTGGCAATCTGTAGACATTTTAAGTCAAGTGTACGGCTTATAGAAAATCCAAGTGGCGCTTTCTTATTCGGATTTACAAGTCAACAATGGCAGGGAGCATAGTTACATAAGCTGTATTCTTGATTTTTACTTCCTTAAAGGATATTGACGCTACAAGGTGAAATGCCTGGTGAATAGAGAAAGTAGCGAGCTATAGGCTGTTAAATTGTACGTAGACAGTTTGCAAAATGAGACTAAGAGCTCTTGTGAGAAGGGCAATTTAGCGTTATGTGGAACAAAGGACGACGAGAAGCCAAGTGCGTAAGCGGAGAAACGAAAATGCGTAAGAGGAGCAGATGGGTTCTCAATAGCGAAACGAGAAAGAGGATTTGTCGATGCGTGTGCGTCAGAGGGCTGTGAAAAGTGGCGGTGCGTGCGTAAGCAAGGGAGAAATTGGAGCATTGGAACAACGGAATGTATGTCCCCTGCCGTATATATATATTCAGCATTTACAACGCCGAAACGGGGATACCCGCAGATTCAGGATGTGCTCTCTTCAACGCGAGTCTTGTTGTTGCCTCAAGACTACCACACTCGGCTGCTCGTATATAAAACTAGTGTTGTCGACTTTTACTTTTGAATTGCTGAATGTTACAATAGCGTCTTCTTCAAAAAGCTGGAAAAAATATAGCAATACTAGGAAGGAGAGAGCATTAGTCGAATTAGGTTCTAAAATTCATTCATATTTTTAGCTTCGTAGCTAAGCAACGATTTTTTGGCTGGATCTTTTCCGTGGTTGAGTGAAAGTTCCAGGCTGACAATCTGACTTTCTGTGTTTTTGTATTGCGAGGGAGGTGCGTGGGTGAGCTGATATGTATGTGCGTAACGCAGGATAGAAAGGGCCGTAAAGGTCACGGTGGAGGATTCTTTAGACTGTGAGGAGCTGAAGGTTTGGAAAGTTGGCGGATTCGGTGGGGTATATGCGTGAGCTCGTGGAAGCTCTTGTGCGTAAGTATACGGGAGAATAATTGGGTCAAGGAAAGGGGTTTATCTATACCGACTGCTTTCACCCAACTTTACCTTTCCCCACGCACGGTCGATGAACTAGTATATGGGTGCGAGTGAGGGGCTGTTCTACATGCGTTTCCCTTTTCATTCACCACTGGTTCCCCCCAAAATTACCCACGTCATCGTCGACCTCGTATGAAGCTCTAGCTACGTCATGCTAAAAAATTTGCAGTACCAAAATCACACTCAAACCGCTTGCACGCTCTCATTCTTCCTCTTGTACCAACTAAAGATCTCAAAAACTAGGTTTGTTATGTATACAAGCCTTTCCCGCTTCCTGTACGCACAATTCCGCATAAGATTATGGTGACGATGGCTTTTACGTGATGCAAAGAACAAACCGATTTGACTTACTGACTTCAAAGCTTGAGCTTGATTCCTGGGCTTCAGTTGAAGATTAACTTTAAAGTCTTGCTCCACTCAACGGAATCATATAGGACTGATCGATAAAACATGAAAAGTTTGCAGATAGCCATTTTTCAAGTGCTGACCGTTTTAGATGTTCACATCACTCGGTTGGCTAGATATTTATGAATGATAATATCGTCTAAACAACGAACTGGTTGGCCAAAAATTTTCTTCGACGATTGCAACTACAACCAAGCTTTCCTCTATACGTTTTTTCAGCGTGTTCTTTGCCTACCCTATCAACACACAAACTGTTTCAGTTAAAAAAGCCAGAAAAGAAGTCTACCGAAAACTCAGTACGCCCTTTCAACTGCTTACCTAAAGTCAATATATGTTATAAAATTTAAAGTCAAACTACAATTTAGACCTTTAAGCTTTGGAACACAATGAAGAAAAACTGGAGGAATACCTTTGTCCCAGCAAAATTGCCAACCTGGTATCACGTCAGTTGTCCGATGAACACATGGGCAATTTTGATGTCTTCCGGCTTGATTACTAAGCTGTGATTTGTCGCAACTTGGAACTTGATGATGATATTTTGGTACTTGATGCAAAAGGAGCCACAAGCTTGTCCGATACTTTTGCAGTATTATCAGAAAAAAAACTTTGTCAAAAATCCGCTGAAATGTTCAAACTTCCGGCCCGGCGTCTTTGAACTCACTGATGACGAGAAACCACGGGCGTTCGCAACAATGTCTAATGTAGCACTGACAGGAATCTGGCGATGCGTCTTGTTGACGTTGTGCGAAAAATTTGCGAACGTTTGGGAACAAAGTGACAGAACGCGCGGAGGTGGTAGGATTGGGACGACGGCCAGTTACACACTGAACCCGGGTAAGGGTTTGAATGAGCATATTGTGAATGAACGCGAATCGGTGAATGGGGCTGGCAATGACGTCAGTAGGACTTGATTGACGGTTCTCCACGTGCCAAGCTCTCTACTTCCGAGGCTGTTTCCTTGTGTTGTAGCTTGCAAAAGTCTCCCAATACGCACCCAGTACACTGCAAGAGCTGCGTATACGCACATATGCACAACTGCAAATTCGCACTATTCGCATGGATCTTTTCCCTCGCACTCGCACTCTTTCGCCCAGCCTTTCCCTATGCGTAAGGTCGGAACTTTCACCACAGCAGCTCCTTTTCTCTCCCAACCGACGGCCTTATACTTGCTTATACTTCCTGCCTAGCTTGGGTACTTTGGACTTGTGTTTTATAAGGCCGTCTTTCCTGCTGTTTTAGCTTCGCTTCAATACCGGCTGGCTCCTTGGTACATAGGTATCTCATGTATATGGTGGTGGGGATCTTGTATATCTGCTATTTAGACTAAGCTTGACTTACTGTATACGGCACCGTCTGCAGCTGGAGCTTTGTCGACTAAATGTGTGGGAGACGTCAAAACCGTTATGATGAAGACATATACCAAAGATTGCCAACTAGGTGAAACCAGATCCGACATTATCTTTGTTTCTTCAAGTCTGTTGTGTTTCATAGTTGACGCAATCGCATCGTCCTGCCTGTTTACCGATCGCCGGGATCGAAGACTTCATTCACCTGGTTGGGCAATTCCAGTGTGACGTGCTCGTGTACCTAATTTTGAAAGGCATCTAACATGGTTGTCCTCCTTTCATTTCACCAACTTGTTTCTCGTCAGCGCTACTTCGCTCACGAGCAAACATGACGTACTAACGTTTAATCCATTTAAGATGGATTTTAGAATGTTCTGACTGACTTTGTATACATACACGAACGAAACCACAATTTGTACTTGCGTAAGCTTATTAACGACTCATTGCATGGCCGTGAAGACAAAGGAATTTTTCAGGACTAGTCTATTGTGATTTCAACTATGCATTCATAATTTGACATGAATCAGTAAATATAAGATTTATTTTAAGGCAACCTCGTCATCTCATCGAAAGAACTTCTGCATCTGGACGGAATTTTTTGGAAAAATGATAATTGATTCATCTCTCATCACCCGCTGGTTTGCCATGGTCTTGTTATTTTGATGTTTTATTGCGTTCAATGTTAAGATGGTTAATCGTTTTAATCGTGAGTTTGTAATACAGTGGATCGAACCAAGCTGCAAGGTTCAAAAGAAACTTGCTGCTTGTAAGCAAAGCCTGAGTTGGTAAATATGAAGGACATTTTTCTTATATGTGATAAGAAACGACTGTTGAGAAATACGCACTGGTGAGCCTTGTCTGCTTTCATGAATGAAAGTTGGTGGCTGCGTAGTAGTGCGTGCTTTCTCGAGCTCGTCTGCATGGAAACACCCACGCACAACCTTGCAGCTTTCTCTCGCAGATGATGGCAAAGCTTGGCACTATAAAACAGGTACTGGAAGTTTGTCCTTGAAGTTTATATTTGGGTATCTGATGCTGTACATTATATTTACTTGTTTCATGGATCCACAATACTTTTCTCAACAAGGCCGTACTTAAATTTAACTTCACATTTTGAACTTGGATTTGAACTCTTTGATGAGATGAAGTTCCTATTTCAGTAGATTTGAAAGCATTTACTCCTTCATGATGGAAATAATAAATTTCTGTTAATTAACTTGACTTGAACCAACATCAAAGAGCAAGTTTGAATTTTTTTAAACTTATGTATAGAAATGAACCAATGATGATGTCCCAAAGCTCAGATAAGCTGACTAGCAAAATTTCCGGGAGTTCTGTAAATTTCCTTAAATGTTTGAACCGATAATTTTGCAGTTTGCGTCCTAATTATCCTCAAAATTTAAAATAAAGTTTTAACTAAATACCATCGGTTTCTACTTGATTTCTTTATGCGGCAAGCTTTCTATTTTTGAATTTTGTGAATGGGTTGACGGTGACATAATTAATTTGGTAACCTCGGAAACTGGTGGTACAAAATAGAGTAGGCAAGAGCATCCCATTCCCATATTCCATTCATAACTAAAGCGACGACAGGAAAAGCCTAGAAAGAGGACGGGAGATTTTCGCAAACTGATTTGAGATCTACAGGAGAGACGCATGATGCGAAACCAAGACTCGGAAGTGCGTTCGGCAGCTTACGCAAAACGAGGAGGAAAAACAGATATTTTCATCTTCCATTCACAACTAGCTTTCCTGGTTCCCGACTTTAGGTTCCAACAGCTTGGCGTTTGCGAATACGCATTTCTTGACCTACATTTTCTCCCGTAGTCTCATTCAATGGGAGACGTGACATTGAATTTCATTCTGGTTTTATGATGGCAAACAAGACGTTGAACCTTTTACCACCACCCACGCAGAGTTTATTGCGTTTCCATGTAATTCTGGTAGGCATAATTTGCAAGTTGTACAGCTAAACAAGATGGAGTTTGAAACTCTTCACTCCATCAATTCATGAACGCGTAACAAATGTTTGATTTGGCATTTTCGCCTTAATTTCTGGATTCTTGATCTGGACTCAAAAGGTTCAAAGTTCAAATACCAAGTGCCGTCAGGGTAGTTGAGTAGAATGAGTACAAACGAAACTGACAAGGATCAAAAGATTTCTTGCAAATTTCAACCTGCAACCGTAGCATTCGTTCACGATCGATTCATTTCTAGATTTTAACTCATTTCTGGAAGTTTAAAGCGTGAGATCAATGCGACATCTACGAAACACTTGCTCAACTAACTGCTGGTTGGAACTTGCTCGGCCGACTTCTCCGACACTCCGACAGCGGTGGCGGTAGATCATTCAATACCTGCGCGGTCCAGCAGATGGCGCGATATGTTACGTAATCGTCCAACATTTTCATAGCCTTTGTTCCATGTTCTCGGTGGTCGTCAGGCGGGATAAATTGAATTCAGGTGTGTCGGAACTATGACGGATGAAGCAGCTTTACAAAGTTAAGGCTTAAAGCGTCGAGTCATTTCTCTTGAATCTCCTGATGATGATGATGACGACGATGGGTTTTGTTGGCAAACGTTGCCTGAGGTTATACATTTTGTGTGCATTGTTGCGGAGAGAACAGTTACCTCATCCATCCCTCCTGCTCACGTAACTCTCGCTCTTTCGTTTTCACTGCGTAACAGTACACGTACATTACATATTCGCAAGGAAAGCTCGTTTACAACCGATACAGCTACTTTGCCTAGCTGTTTCGTCTTTTGCTTTCATTTATTAACCGTTTCTGAATATAAATTTCCCTTTTACAGAATTTATCTTGTTATGATATAATGTGTCTTGTTGATTTGCTCGGTGAGCTTCGATATGGCACCCGGGAAACTAAAATCGCAAAAGATCTCCCGGGAAATTTACAAATGCACCTTTTGAAAGCTTTGAGCCTTTTTTGCCATTTTATGATTGGCTTAAAATTCCACAAAATTTTCCATTCCTTGTATACATCCCCGGCCCATTTGGAAATAAAAAAAGAGTTTCGTGAAAAAGTCTTTTAACAGTTCACGAAGGAAGGAGGTCCGAGAAAGAATACCATTGACATTGAATCAAATTACAAGAGATTGTTGCCAAGAATCTTTCATGGCTAGAGTAATCTCCAAGCCTGGGAATGAAAGAGCTTGACGAGAGTGAAGGATACTGGCGCTGATGAGATTGTTGGCATTTGTTGTTGGACGCTGAAGCCGGATTTAACCACGGTTCGAACGACAATGGAGTTTGCAATGGATGGATGATAGGACGTTTACTCTTTCGGTGAGTTGTTGTGGATGGAGTAACGGGACTCGCTTCCGCGTTGGTGCCACTTGAGGACTCAACCAGGAAGTCAATCAGAACTGAAGAAGAATCGGGTGGGTCATTGCCCGGCTACGCCTTGTGGTTTCAAACGAGAGGAAGATGCGCAGCGTCAGCAGCGCAGGACTCCAAGTATCATCCTCATCAGAACATCAGCATGGATGAGCAGATTCCATTAGCGAATATTTCATACATGCCGAAGAGCAAAACGTATATTCTCACCTGGCAAATGTTGTATTGTAGCTTACACACCGGCTTGGCTTGAATCTTTGGTCAAAGACCAAAATGATGCAAAAATTGTTGCAGCAACAGCAGCAACAAAACCAACGGCTTCAGTAGTAAAAGTTACTCCACGCTTTATGGTCCAACAAAACCGAAATTCAAACCACCTTGGCAAACACATGATGATCAAGAAATCATTGCCTCCTCCATCCGATATGGCTGACCGCAAAAGTACCAAAAGACAAGAATCAGACGCAATCGTTAACTATCAGCGTTTAATGAAAGAGACAGACAATGCGCCTTCGAAATGTCTGTCAAGGACCCTCCTGCCGGGCTGACAGCGTCAAGTAACTAAACACACGCAATGACGAAGATTCGTGTGCCATTTGCAAATTCCCCGGAGAGAATACCTCAGAGTCAGCAGGCGGACACTGTATGGAGCAGGTCATGCGAATTGCGCAGTTGCTAATTGCATAGCATGTCTACCTGTGAAATTAAAGGCTCGGCTCAAGAAGAAGAAGACGACTTCCGTCACCAGCTCGTATCCTTGTTGTATTGTTGACATGTCAACAGACCAGACCAATTACGCAAGCAGGAGCTGTTGTATGTTTTTCGTCAGTTCATTGCATGTGGCACGTGCTGAAGTGCTGAAACGTTTCATTTTCAAGATCGGGACGGACCCTCCTTCCTTAACTGTGACTGAATCAGTGAGTGAAAGAACCTAAAAATGAAACGGCAGCTTCACAGGAGCTTTCTGTGGACTCCCAGACTTTGGGAGGTCTGCGTAACTTTATATTTTAAAACTGCACTGGTATATACGGTGTACACAATATGGGTTTTTACAGTAGTCCCTAAAAAATGCAATTACAAAATTGTCAACCACTTGGTTCTTTGACCTTGGTGACTTTAATTGAAGTGCAATTGAATTCAAGATGGAAGGCGACCGTAGGAAATGGATATTCGAAGGCGAGACTTGTTCATGTTATAAACGACGTCGTCGATCCTGGAGGCATGCTGAATATTCGATGAGAAACAATAAGAGTAAACAACTTGGACTTTTTTAGTAGATGCCATCGACTTGTAGTCGTGTCATTTGGAATTGTATTGAAGCGAACCTATTTATAAATTTTTATGCTGGGAGGCTGTTGCTCTTTTCCATTTCATCTTCCCGGCGATCTCTATGTATTTATACCGACTTTGAGTAACTATAAATGTGGTGCATCACAAAATAAAAATAAGAAACGTTTCAAAAAGCAGATGGACTATATTAGGCAGCAGCCGTCAGCGTTGACAACATGGACTTGTAAATTTTGTAGACAAGAAGATCTTGTTCGAGCCGTAATAAATCTTCATTGGAGAAATCAATAGGGAATATAAATGTTATTGCCATAAGGACCCATTCTTGTCACAAGAAGAAGGCTGTCGCCCTTGGACCTCTCTTGGGTCCTTTTACAACACTTGCACTTAAATTGTCTTGGTGGTGATTGCTGGACTAGACCTTGATCAACCCATTGTTGGAGCTCTCGAATTTTAGTGGTGGTGGTGGTGGTGACACGTTCTTCCTTTCCATCTCCACCAGAACCGTAGGCCTTGTGGCCAGAAAAGTCACTATATTTATTCAAATTGTGTCAGGGATGCCACCACATTTGTCCAGCAGAAGCAGCCCAAGTCAACACTTATAGGTTTGAATTATGCGTAATTGTTCCAGTGAAACACTCTCAGAAATGGCCATGTATTCATCGTACAGCAAACTGGATCTCTGGGTAAATGGTCGTGGAAGCTTGTAAACTGGTTGCTTTCTTTCGTTAACAGCATTGTCCATCTTTGACTTCATCCGTCTGCTCATTCAGCAAACAACAATTGTGAATTCTCACACATTTAACTAAGGTCATGCACCCAAACGTATATGTGTGAAGATAACTATTTTTAGGCGATTGGAATATTCACAAACATTTATGGCAAGTCCTCGAAAATAGTATAAGCTAAAACGTAAAACGTCTATGAAACTTACTGACTGAGTAATAGTCGCTGTACGCATATACAGTAGTGGCGACTCTCAGTGAGTGAAAAATTACAAATCAAAATCCTGAATGATGGACAGGAAGAAGTATTCATGTGCCAGCCAGAAGCATGTGTTAAAAGCGAATCTTTTGCTTGGTTCCAAAAGTATCTCGTCAGTCCAGCCAGGTGAACTTTATGAGCTGCTTTGGGTCACTAACACGGTCGGTCCCAATCGGTCACTGACTGAATGAGTTCACACTTTGCTTTTGATCCATTAATTGCAGGTATGGTCTGCCCGCAAAGGTGCATTTTGACTTTGTGTGATTTGTCTGACAGAAAGAGTGAAAGGTGAAGGGACCTGTTGAGAAAGACAGACGATGATAGGAATTTAAAAGTTTTCTGGAAGTATCAAGCAAAAGCGTTATCATACGCGCGGAAATGGACTTGGTATCAGCACCAAAAGCATGATGTTTTTCTTGTTCAGGGTGCTGACGAAGAAGCCGAAAGGGTAAAAAATGTGGCAAATCCCCATGAAGCGGAGACATAGGAATGGCATTAAAGCCGTCATTATTCATATCGTAAAAGATAAATCCCATAGCCTGTGAAAAGTAGCAAGCGTTTCGTAAAGGAAGAAGGAGGACGAATAACCCATGGATGTCAACTTGTCTCTTAAAACGTTGACCTCCGGAGACAATACACTCACTCAAGTGACCATAACAATTCCACTAAATCCGTGCGCTTTTTAGTCCGGAATAAAAAGAGGAGGCGGCTCTTGCGTCTCCATCGCACGGTATTTAATAAAAAGTGTTGGTATTAAATCCGAGATTCCGTTAAGGATCTTACGACGAATTAAAAAATATTTACGATTCATCGTCTTCTTTCTAATGGGAATTAAACTCTTATTTTCTGTTGCTGTCCTGGGATTCGGATTCCATTTCAAAATAATCGTAGGTGAAAGAATTACCATTACAAATGTGGTTACGTAAGGTCGATGGCGTTCCTAGTGGCTGGTGGTGGTTTAAAAGCGGTCAGCAGAAAGAAGAAAGTAGCAGTGAAATGTTTATTGCGCAGAAAAATGACCTCCCTTATCTTGCTAATTAAAAATGTGATGTTGTTGGATGGAAGAAACTTTTATATAATAATCCTCTTGGCGGAGATGGACCGAAAAATTGGCAAAAACGTTCTGAAGGATACGTAACTGAAGATGAAAACGAAAAAAGTACCGCAGTTTCATCGAACATGAAAGTTATATACGCGTAGTTATCATAAACTTTGGTTTCGCAGCAGCGCAATTGTGTGTATTTTTTGGCTCAACTCACGCTTACTTTTGTATGAAGGAAGTTCATTAGCGGTTATCTTCCTTCCGCCATTTCTTCCCGCAGACCAGGTAACTTGGAGAGGTAATTCCCATCCCACCGTGCACTTGAACCTAGCAACCAGCGATTCTCCATCCTAACATGACGTAGCCAATTAAGACAAGGCAGCAATTTTTAACAGATTTAGCGGTTGTTGGCGTACACGAGTGGATTCATGCGCCACACAATCCATCATAAACCCGTGATTCTCTTCGGACAAAAATTAGATGCGAATCCACCCCAAAAAGGTACTTGAAATTGAACGGGACGATGAGTTTTCAAGAATCTTTAA
>JAQGBJ010002435.1:0-16520 GCA_034698345.1 Sphaeridia pumilis
TGGATCTCTTTCCAATTTTCTTTGCTCGTATTTCAATAGTCTACCTCGAATTCTTTGCTTTCATTGACAAACAACACCAGCCTGCCTGACGTCGACTCTGGAATTCCGCTTTGTTGGGAATCATTTTCGACAAACTTATTGCACTCTTCCATCTTTTGCAGCCTTCGACAAGACTATAAGAAACAGGAGATTTGAGTCCTCGCTCTTCCTTCCTCCTCAAGGGATCCAAAATGGCGCAGACACAAGTCTCGAGGATAATCTGACTCAGGGCCACACGAGAAGCCGTGTCGGATGATATCTTTATAATTGATCCGAGCTGACATACGAGATCACCAAACGTCCTTCTTCATGTTCCCTTGTTCCTCCTTACCTGGTCAGCTCTGACATTGTCGACGACAAAGTTGAACCAGAGTCGATAGCGTGGGTTGCATGTGTCGGGTCGAATGAATAAATCATACTCAAATTCGGAAATGAAGTCCACTCGTCCCAAGTTCCCTAAAACAGTTAAAGAAAAGTCTTTGAATTCATGGCCAGGAGAAGAAACAATGGCGGCGGTGGTGGCGAAAAGTTTTGGGGCAGTTTGTAAAATATTTGAAAACTCGGCATGGGTTGTGTATATCTATATATACAGTTGTGTTTGGCGGCGGAAGTGAAATGGTTCAAGTCAGTCGGCGGCGGAGGAGGTGCATTGTCTATATGACAAAACCTTCGGAGCATGGCGTAGTTTGTCTTCTTCTTTCTCCTGCTGTATCGCCACCATGTCCTCCTCCCACCACCGCGTCAACAAAACTTTTTTCCACTTACTAACGGCTCCGCCATAAATTTCACAACTTTCACATGTCTTGCTCACTTATGCCGCATCCGCAGAAGAACATCATCGTGTGTGGTTAATAATTCCTCGAATATTTGCATACACCTTACCGCCCAAGCAACCATTGTTATTGAAGGAGGGTTCCGTATAAAGAGCCTTATTAAACCGCCTTGCTCCATCTCCCAACTAACGTATATACATCTTGTTCGGCATATTTACAATTTACAGCCGCAGAGAGCTTTCACCACAACCAACAAGTCGTTAGCGGGCGTCCATCCCACCGACAAACACGAGACACAACATGTTTCCTCTCTCAGCTCGTCTCCGTAGCGCCATCCACGGCTCCGTCTTGCACACCGCAGGATCCCTCAAAATAGTTGCGGTTTCTTATGCATTTCCCATCCTTTTATGTTCCTTTTGATTTTCATAAACTCCTTTCCCCTTTCATAGAGCCTCTTGTCTACAATTATGACACCGGAAATTTGAGCAAGCCGAGGATGTGGTTTATCTCGGCTACACCAAGACATTATTATCCTTCAAATTTCTTCCACCTCAACTAATTCACAAAGGACAATTCACTATATAACGCACATTGCACATACCTCTTCCCTCACATCAAACGCACCTTCCGACTTCATTCTTCTTTCCCTGCCAAGAGTCTACGGGCCTTCCCTCTCCCTTACTCACAACCAGAACTTGAGTTGCTCTAATGAAAATCTTTTATATATACACAACTTCACCTTTCCTCGTTTATTTTTCTCTTTTCCCCATCTACTCCCTTCCTTATTCAGACTTGCCACCTCAACAAGCAAACTTTACTTTTGTCAAACTTGTTCACTCATAGCGGCCAACCTTCTTTTCTCCTCAACTTCCACCAAACCCAGTCAGAAAGCAGTAGTACGCCCTGCAATATAAATGTAATGCAAAACGACACTAATTTCCCGGAACCAGCAAGAAAATTAGCTCAAACCGCTCAGCTATCCTTTCCTAATGTATTTTCTTGGCACTTGCTCAACTTTTATAGGCTAATGCACACAGCCCTTTAACTGACTCTTGACAAAGATTGAATCAAGAGGCTCGAAACGTGGAGCAACAATACCCAAGTGGTATTGTAGCAAAAACTGTTATTCTCTCCTGAATGTAGGTAGAAATTTATTAGCTTTATAATTAAGGTGGCGGCGGGCTTGCTCCATTCATTACCGAATCCCACCAGGTGCTACAAAATTCCCTGTAAGAGATCATGACGAACAAAGATAGCGTAATTTTAAACCAATTAAGGAGCATGTTTTAGCATGATTTAAATTCGCTCCCCTTTATAGATACATTCAAATGTTCCAAAAGGTACCTCCGCTCATTAATTCTCTCCAACCTACATCTTTATACATATCCGGCGTGTTCTACTGGATCTTGAAAACTGAATATAAAGACTAAACTAAACGTGTTGTTGGATAAAGGTTAGTTGGGAATGAAATAAGAATTGATGGTCTTCTTACCGCTTTCATAGGAGGAGTCGAAGCACAAATGGCCTCGTTTCGCTTTGCCGCTATGTCCAGGCGGCCTAAGTACGACTCTGGTCACGTTTCCCAAGCCTCCTTCTGCATCACTGTCGTCGCTTTCTGTAATGGTAAATCAGTCACTTGTCATTTCTTCCACTCGCCCAGTAATCAGACAAACTTGAATTGAAATGCCGTCGGCAGCAAATCTATATATACACACGACCACGCTCCCAATAATCTCCGCAGCAGCCTTTTTCCAGCGTCTCCAGCACAAAAGTGAAACGTCACAATTTACTACTTGACTACACAACTTGTAAGAGCGCATTCGGATTGGTAATCTACAACATAGTATAACTGAATTCACTCAACGTTAACATTGCGATTCTGTACTATTTCGTGGCAGAACCGCAAAGCAAAGCAATAGCTTCATTGCTATGCTCTCAGCGTCCATTCCTTCACTATTCGCCGGGAAACCGCTCGAATTGTTGCCATTCTCTTGTCAATTGTCCGTCGTTGACATGCGGATCATACAGTCGACTAAACGCGCCTCCCTTTGCATGCAAAAAGTTTCATGTAACAACAAATAATAACAGTCGCCGACATCAAGTTCCGATGCTTTGCAGTATTTGTATCTGAACATTCGTTCTGTCTGAATTTCGGTCTTGAGAAGGGCAATTACTTTGGGGCCGCGAATAACACTGGACAAGTGAACGGTATTAAACTACATAGTACACAGAAGCAAGAATCAGGCCAATTCGGGAGATTTCATGGGCATTAAGGCTGCAGACTGGCCGGCAGAAGTGTTTAGCAAGCGTCTACATTTCTGGTGAAGAACGGAAAGATGTCCACGGTGACGTATTGTAGGTCATAAAGACGGGGAAAGGAACTTGGTTGAAACTTGGGTTGGACTAGAAGAGATTGTAGGGAAAGGGAGAGGGAAAGAGGTCCATCTAATTAGGTATTACACCATTTCTCCCTTACTTTTCCACTTGTCTTCCGAATGAGATCCTTTTTACGCTACTCGGCAAAACAAGACAAGCAACAATTCTCCAAGTGCTTGTTAACTACTCTTTGACTTTTATTTATTAACTTTTACTCTTTCCATTTCCGCTCCTCCGAAGAGCATTCCGATGATCAATGATACATAGCGCTACATCTTATTTCCCCTTATTCGCTGGGGAGGATCAGCCTTTGAGACGCTTATTTCTTGTCCAACTTTCGCCTTCTCTTTGGCACTACTTGATACCCGTCTTTGCAGTTTTTCCACTGAAAACTGTACACATGTTGCTGTTTCAAACTGTTGGTGCCCTGTGTATGGTTCGCTTGTTGAAGAGACGCGGCAATATCTTTCTGCAAATTTGCCTCTGGAACCGTAAATGATTCAAAACCATGGCCAAAGTTTCGCAACAGTCAAGTTGTTTCAACAGTGATAATGCCGACATGGACGGGTGAGTTGCACCATAAATTTTAATTTCGCGCTGGTGGTAAGTAAGCATACATTTTGTATGTCTTTTCACTTGCTTCTCTGCCCTGTCCCAACACTAAATTTTATTCGCTCTTTTCCCTCGATCCAACGACACAGTAACTTGTTCTGCAGTGAAACGTTTCTTTCAAATGAAATGAACCTGGAGGCTTCATCAATTAAAGTTCAGTGCAAGTTTTAATTTTCGACATTGTGAAATTTTCGTACTGGGCCGTTGAGACTAATTCGGATTGTAATGAATCTTGCACACATGGTTTACGATATGTTGGCTAGTGGTTAATGAATTTAAAATTTTGCTTTCGGGGGAAAAGCCACTGGGTTAAAAACAACGTAATGGCAGAAAAATGTGCCTCATGGGTCCCAATCCCAGTCAGAAATTATGGAGGTTGGGAAAAAAATTGGTTGTTGGGTTTATGGAAGAAAAATAATTTGCGGGCGACTCGGCCTAAAGAAAGGCCACTTGAGTCCGAGAGTGACAATGGCGAGAGGAGGTTGCCTGGGGACGCGGATATTGCTTGTTCTATATTCGATTCCGTTGACGGATGCTCAAGCTGAATTTGAAGGAGGACATGATCATCTAATCTGACTAGATGATGGTTTCCGTGAATTTATTTTGGAGCCGGGTAAACAAGTTAAAAAGAATATTGCATTACCCCGTCAGGGAGACAAGAAGAGGAAGCACATAAGGAAGGCGAAGCAAGAGCATCTTTCTGACTTTGATAAAAGTGTGTCTCGAGGGCTTTTCACCGAAATTTCCTCCCTGCATTTCATAAAGCTCTCGACTTTCTCCATCCTTTTTTCATCAACTTGCTCAACAGGTGCATGAATATTTTAAAACATTGCCTTCCTCTTGTTTCACTGCCGTGAACACCAATCTTCTCCACCAACCGACTTTCCTCGGGGCTCCACAACTTTTCCTTTTTCCTTCATGACTTCACTGACAAAGGGTGACGAGTTGAAGCTGAAACCTTCTTCTTTCCCAACTCCAACTCGCTCCCTCCTTAATGCAGCTTTCATCTCCCTTCAGTACGACAACGCTTGAGAGTCATGTAATATGCCGCATTAAGCTCTTGTCTCTTCTTACAAAAACAAGGAGCTTGGTAAAAAATTCTATAAAAACTTTTCACTACATATCGTCATGAACGAGAAACAATTATGAAGCTGGCGAACCTGGTTTCTTCGCGTCGATTCCTCCTTGATGATCCAACGGATCCCACGGCTCCAACTCGATTGGATTCATCACACAAAAATCCACTCAACAACCGGAGCGGCTTCCACTAAATATATCAGCACAAGAAGCAAATTCGATGCTTACGTACTTGAAAACCACACTGGAAAAACAGACTAGAGGACGAAGAATCAGGGTTCATTTGTTAGATTGTATTTGCAGTTGAAATTGATATGACAATTTTATATGCTGCTACTGTTTTTTGGGTGGATGAAAGAATGTGATGATGGGCCGGAAGAGAAGTGGGACTCAAAAGACTGCGGAATTCGAGCGTTTCCTCTGGAGACTATTGCAGGGATAATGTTACAGGCCGGATGGAATATGGCGTTTGGCGGAATACGAGGACAACCTCTCGGGAAATATTCACATGTTCGCCCTGCTCAACTGCGAGCCCCAAATGAGTTTCCAGTAGCCTTTCATTATCTCCAACTTTTGATTAGTGCATGTCTCGGCCTCGCTAATGTTCCACGGCGGCCGATGCAGAGAAAAGCCGAAACAAAAACAGTCAACCAGATTTCATGTCCCATCCACATCCATGTTTATGTTCAGCCACGACACTATAATATTTACGTGAGAAGCCGTCATTGCCCCTCACCCCTCCCTTCTTTTCAACTTTCTCCCAAGAGTCATCTAACCGAACCAAACATGTTCTACCGCCATACGCACATAACCAAATATTAGATACCTCCGCCCACCCCCAATTCCACTTTGTCCACCAAACTTACACAGCCGCATTCCAGCTCCATTAACCCACAGCCATTTGACCTTCTGGCGTTAACACCATACCTTACATGATTTCGATCGTTTTTCGCAGTCTTGTTAATACAACATAAACCAAGTGTATAGAGCGGATTTGAATTGAAAGCACGTTAAATATGTGAATATTGGGTGTAAATTCAGTCAGCGCAGCCTGATCCTTCAGTATTTTCTGGTTTGTTATATCGATATTGAATCTGCTGTGGCTGAACTATATAAAACAAGCCTTCAGTTGACATGGCAATAGCATCTGTTTGCCCAAAGACCAACGTCTTGTGCTATAAAATGTACGTACATCACAAGTCACAAGTTTACATGTTATGTACGCTCTGAATGTTTACTAAAATAAGTTTATAAAGTTTACAAATTAACATATTATAGGAGGACTGCCCAAAAGTTTCGTGATAAATTAACTCACATGTATGAGCGGGAACCAATTGAGCTGAAATGAATTTATGAATTTGCTGATTCTCATCTTCTTGTACAAAATCCAGTTATACGCTTAATTAATGCGGTTTCAAACCGGCAAAGTTATCCATCATGTCTGGGCCGTATTTAATTATATAACTGGTAGCAAACATGTTGCAGACCTTGTCGACGAACTTCGATTCGAGCTGGATGGTCAAGCGGGTCCCATGGGTCCAAGTCCATAATTTGAGCATTACCATGTTCTGCTCAACTTGTCCTTGTGATGGACGTCAGAACTGACGGCATGCGATGCCGTCCACTCTTCTGCTGTGAGCAATGCTTATTTTGCAAACTTTTCAAGAATATACCAAGCAGTAGACACAACAAACAAAGTTTTCATATTTTCGTCAACAAAGCGTGAAACATGGTATGTAGAATGACTCGCGTCTTGTCTGTCGTACGAGCTGTAATTACAGTTGCGCTAAACTTTCTCGGTTTGATGTAATCACTTTGATAAGCTGCAAAGAAACAGTCACGCACACCACCGTCGTCGAGGCGACCCCCTTCTTGCCTCGGGTTCCACTTTTTCGAGAAAAATAAATACAAGAACGGTGCTTCTGCCTCCGGCTATTTTGCAAGTATAACCAAACTGCACGGCTGTGAGACGTGAGCTTTTGTTTTTTCAAACGTGCAGATTTTAAGAAGGTTGCGAATATTTTGTAGAGACTCGTAAAATATGCTTCCTCGTTCAAGTTCTTGGGCAAGAATGATAAATTTTGGCTGGAAGGTTCGGAGCCATATTGTAGCTGCTGCTACTTGGTGGTCGCGGTCGCTAAATTAAGAGGCCTGTGAAGAGCAACATTTATTGATGTGCCTCTGTTTGGCCAGAAGTGGGTTCGATACCACGCATTTTTCGTGCTAGGGTCCAATGTGTTCCATTGACTCAGTTTCTTTATGTTTCTTGCCTAAAACTTGCTCGCTTTTCCTACGGAGCCGTTCTTGGGAAACCAAGGCAGCACCAGCTGACCAACTTCACTTTTTCCCAAGCGGCTCTCAGCAAACTAGAAAAACCAAGCAGCGTGCACCAATTTGCTTCACTCACAGTCACCCAGCGATGGCTTTTGACGTTTTGTCTGACAATCAAATTGTTTCTGTCTCTGTCTACATACACATGTATCTCTACAAGTCTTGTTGACTTCAAGTTACATCTTTAATAGGCGAATTCATTCATAATCCAATGCACTGTTTTTCTAAGAAGACATTTTAGAGCTGAAAATTTCACCCATCGGCATCAGAGCTAAAGATTTTTGCCCAATTTTAAGATTATTTTTTCAGTTTTTATCATTTACTTTGCTTCACGCAATTTTAACTGAACTTATTTCGTCTTAGTACATGGAGTACAACAAAACTCGTACGCCAAATTAATTTGTGAAATTTTAGATACATATATATAAGCTTTGCTCCACTTGTAGCACCAGAATCATGAAATCTCCGCCAATCTGCACATTATCAAGATGGGATGAAGATTCTTACCGTTTTGTGACATGCTGTAGTCCGACCATTCGATTCGGCACAATCTGAATCAAGCCCTACGCTTTTTCACGTTGGGGTATTCAATTCTGAAATCCAGTTTTTCTATAAACCCACAAAATCCTAAGCAAGTCAGTAACGTCTGTACTTAGGGAAACCAGAGGACTCCATTTTGCAGAATTCAAAAATTGCTGTGAAACTTGAATCTGCCACAGGTGGGGCTGAAAGTGCAGGGCGTATGTATCGGTATAGGCGTCTGGAAGATTATAGTAATCACAGGTAACAGTGATGATGATTTGGCACAAGCTGTGACTCGACTATTTATTTACGCAGATATGTTTCTTGCGAAGCACCGGAAGCAACTAGCCAAATCGAGCCAACAGGTTCTTGTAAACTATTGCCGAGAAAACAGCGTTGGAGAATTTTGCTATTTTCTTTTACGCATACATTTAATATTAAATTATTGACTGTGTCATGGGAATGCATTGAGCAGGGGCAGAGAAGCCGGCCGAGAAACAGGGCCAATTTCTTCCCCAGATACTACAATCATCCATTATTGAGCAAGAAGAACGCTCTAGGTGGTACACGGCCTGTCTTTTTCGATTTGCTATTTTGTAAACCTCTCCATGTACATGCTATAAAAATGGCTTTACAAAACGTATTAGCTTAATACACCAAATCGGGATTCAAACGGCCCAAATGACGCTTTGTCATGCATACCGAGTACGAGCCTTTTCAAAGATCAATATTTTTGCTCATACTTATAAGCATGCGGAATCCACATTGTATTTCACACCGTCTAAAATTATATCATCTCAACTTCAACTTTAACTTTGGTGAAAAACAGTTGTTTGGCGGAGTCTTATATTAACTGTCGCTGCCTGATTCTGCTGGAGATTCCAAAGCTTCCCCTATACAATCTTGCAAAATAACTCATTTTGCCCAGTGCAGCATTCAAATAATTACATATTACACCGCAAGTTTGGTGGAAAGCTTGTTCGGCGCTTTAGATGATTTCGATTAGGTGGCGTAGCTGATTGGTGAAGAACTGAATGAAAGGTTTGCAGAGTGAAAACAATAGGAAGACAATGTAAGGGTTTGTGAGGGAGAAGGGAGAAGCGAATAATAATGTTTGATACAACAAGTTAGTTGGAGCAAAGTTTCTTATCAGAAAATTGCCTCGCTCTTGATTAATCTCAGAATAAACAGTTTTTCTTGGCAAGTAATCATAATTTGTGAGGAGGATAATAGCATAAGGGCAAGAGATCATCCTGACGTGATTTCACGGCACCGGCCAGGATTACTTACTCCCGCCAAAGTTTCGCCGAACGAAGCCTTTCATCCACCTACTCATCCCCGTCGCCATGCGAGATGAACGCATTTTCTCCTGAGAATTCTCAATCATGCTCATCATTCTATTGTTTTCCTTCTCTTCATTCAGGAGTCCAACAATGGCTCGAGCTCTAGCCGGAGAAAGCAAAGACCGCATTAAAACTAATCTGACGCGATCCCTGTATCCAGCCAACTCATTCACCAAATCTCTCGCCACCATCAAATGTCACTCGTCTGTCCTTCCTGTGCCACCTAAACTGCTTCCCGGTGGTAGCCTTTCGGAGGAGCTTGACCGAGTGTTTCATCGAGCAAACTTGGGACTACTGGTTTCTGACTCTAGAATCGTCGGTGGTTAGTGTTTATTGCCATGTTGGACGCGTTAGGTTCCAAATAGCGGGACAAGATTGGCTTATGCGGATAATGTCTAAACCTCGGTCGGATGTTGCTGTCTCATCAGGAACGTGTTTCTACATCCATGTCCACATCCTTTCGCTCTCAGTTGAAAAGAGGCGATAAGATTTTGAATAAATTATTCCGGCTTCCATGTCGCCACCAAGTAAATTGGCTTGTTTACGTGTCTCGAATACAAGTCATGTCCCTGCGAATCCATGCAAGCCATTCTTGGCCCAACTTTGCGTCAAGCTCTGTAAATCAATACACATTGTCTCCAACAACAAGACAAGGAGCAAACAATGCGTCTCCTTTCCGTCCACACATACAAAGACACATGCACACGAATCACAACAAATCCGCCCCAAACTCAAGTCACGCGTAAACGCCATCCAAGCCCAACGTTTCTCTCCCAAGCAAAATCAAACGTGCAAAAAACTCGATTATTATTATGTATTCATACATTGGCCCCTCCGCCCCCTTTTCCAGTTTGTATCTTCAGATTCCCCTCTTCAACTTTCACCTCGCTCTCTCCACCTAATCAGAGATCGGGATTCTGCTCACTCTCTATTTACCAACATTCCGCCACTTGGAAAAAACACACACCCAGCTCAACTTTCATCAAAACAAGTGTCATTCCGCCTGCCCTCGGTTGCCTTCCGGCAGATGGCGCTGCAGTGTTTCCACTTTCTCCACAACCTTTTGCGGTCCCCGCATCTTTCCATC
This sequence comes from Sphaeridia pumilis, assembly GCA_034698345.1. Taxonomy (NCBI): domain Eukaryota; kingdom Metazoa; phylum Arthropoda; class Collembola; order Symphypleona; family Sminthurididae; genus Sphaeridia; species Sphaeridia pumilis. The sequence goes on from JAQGBJ010002435.1 coordinate 10,161, forward strand.
GACCACCGCGTGGCTTTGAATCCGTTTTGTATAACTTTCTCTGACGGTGGATGAGTTTCTCGTTTGACGTCTGACGTGCTCAGAGCTTGTAAATACTTTTGACAGTTGATGTATGCGCTCTAATGCCTTTTGCCTAAGTAATCGTCCCTTGTCTCTCTTCAAACGGTCACCAGTTAATCAAGTTCGGTTGCCCCAAACAAGTCGCCGCTGGCGCCCTCCTGTCTTTCCAATTCGTAATTGCCGATCCGTGCGAATAAAGATTTAATTCCCCTTGAAGAGCCAGCAGAAGAAGCTCCATCGCTACTTATTTTCGGATGAGCCGAGAGTCGGAGATCCGGCGACCACGAGGGAGGACTGTGTGCGGAGAAGTCTATTATTATTACGTATACGTCGGCTCCTTTCCATACTTTCTCAGGCATATTGAACGTATTAATTCTTTAGAAACGGTGCCCACAATATCAAGTTCACGCAACCTTTGAGGTGAAAACTTTTCATGCACAAACACACACTTGTACATTTATCGCGTTTCCAAAAGTTTATCCATTCATAAAGTTTGCGCAAGAAAAACTTTTATACATTGAGCAGAAAGATGGTTCAATTTGATTTGTCTCTCTCAGCCATCGTATTCATTGCTTTGCATGTCTCCTCCGCAGTCCTCCATTTCAAATGGATAGAATTCTATATCTTTCCATCTACCACATCCAACTTCAACTCTTTTCCCTCTTTTCCAACTTTCATTCAACCTCACAGCTGTCACGCCAACATTGTGTCTTGCTGCCATTCAAAATTACGCGACTCTTTTTCCATCTTGTCTCGGGTCAATGTGTCAGGAGAAGAAGAAGCGACAGGGAAAAACTGCAACTATTTTACATTGACCATTTCAAGTGGGAAGCGTTGTCCGAAATCCTACATTTCTTCACCCATAACAAGTATATATAAAATGTTGGGTTTTGTAAGGAGCAATCTTGAGAAATCCTGAGAGTGTGAAAACAAGAGTTGATGACATGTGGTTATGATGCAAGGGTTTCCTGGTGTGACAGAGGGATCGCCGCAGCCTCAGCACTGCGGCGCTTCTCTTGACTCGCCTAATGCGCTCAAGAAGGCAACTTCGCAAGCCGCAGTGATAAGGAAAAACTGGCATCTCACACTTTTTCATCTTTTTTTATCATCTCGCCGCTTTCTCTTGTGGAAGGAGAGCGAAATGAACAAGAATCCTCGGCAAGGCTAAAGTGGCGAGAGATAAGGGAATTGGAAAAAAATTGCCAAACGTCGTGATACCAAGGAAGAAAGCATGCAAGTCGAACAATTCGCCGCTTCCTTTTTGACACCCTGGCCGTCCCGACGTCAGTCTCCACCAACCAACCCAAACACATCCGCACCACAATCCATACACAAAGAAACACACACACAAACATTCGCTTTACCAACTAACGGGAAGAGGGGAACAAGAAGATTTTTGAGCATATGGACTCTATTGCTTCCACAAGGCGCCGAAACCCGCCTATCCTTAAAGCCTGTCTCTGAAATCCAAAGAAAGCATCAAACCTTCTCTTAAATACAGAGCCAAGCCACACTACTAGCTTTACTTGACTGCATTATTCTGGTGGAACAACAAGAAGAAAAAAGCTTTCGATTCCAGCATATCCCGTCTCTCTATATACATGTGTATACTCAGCTCAAGAGCTGTTTTCATCCTATTGATTTTTCCACAAAAGCAATGTACTGTAATCTTGTTTTACTTTTACTTCCGTCTGTGAGGCATTTTCGTGTACATGTTTTGTTTTGGTATGGAGTGTCAAGCCTATTTTCCCATGTCGGATTCAAATCAACCGCCACACATCATTTCCGACCATTTATCTTTGATCTTGTTCACTCGACAACCTCGACGGGCCTTCAAGAGTCGCCAGTTTGTACTCTTCCTTCGTAGCTTTCCGTCAATTAGCTTCCAGTCGGAGAAACAGAGTCAGTCCCCACCAACTGTTGTGTATCAATATTATGGCATCCATCCTCTTCCCGCCCTTCTCGCTTTCTTGTCCCTCGAAACGCGTGTTTTTCTTGAAGATGCTTTTATTATTGTTGGCCGGACGGAACGTTTCTTGGGGCTACAAGCGCTTACTTTACACGCAGGGCCCAAACTAACAGCGTAGCCAAGAAAAAGTAACTTGCAGTATGATCGGCACAAGTTGCACATGGCTTCAAGGATGCCAAGCTAAGCGTTCTTTCGCTTCAACAACACTCCGCCGCCACAATCCACACTCCGACTTTCTCCACCAAGACTAAGAATCCTTGCCAATGCTGTGGAATATACAACTGCAGAATAATACATTCGAGCCGGCGCATGGCTTTTCGCTTTCAGGCCTCCAGATAAGGGTAAGCATTCAACATCGACGACTACACACCCACGTACCCTAGCGCGGCACCGCTCCTTTTTGCGCCCACAAGACCAAACCACTATAACAAAAGCAGTTTCTCTGACGTCATGGCAACGAGGCTACTTGTACTCCCAGCTACCTGCTTGAGCGCGGGTGATGAATAAATTTCGGAGCCGGCAAACTTGCATGTGCTCAGCGGCGGGACTTTCTCCCACCACCTTTAACAAGAAACTATACGACAACTTGGAACACATTTCCAGATAATGCATTCTTTTGAAACAAGCTGCTTCCGTCCGGCAACGTCATTTCCTCAAGTTCTTGAATCTGGCTAACGGTTCAGAAAGAAATGATCGCATCCTGTAATTGGCGGGAGGAATTGGAATTTTCAGCAACCTCACTCACACTTCCTCTCTCCTTCCGGAATTCCCGGAAAAACTTTCAGTGGAAATTTACAACTCGAGCTATGGTCCAAATAGTCTCTTGAGTTGACTACTTTTGTTGAATGGACGTGGAAAGTTGTCAGGTGTGGTGGGTGTAAGAGAAAAGGGACTCAATGAGCTCCAGGCTCTATTCAGGCCCTGACTCAATACAGAGACTTTCAATTTGGATCATTTGAATGGAGTCAAGAGAAATAGATTGATGGATGCCGGTACGCTGGCAAAAGAAGATGTGTGAAAGTGTGCGGTGGGAGCATGAAAAGCAAGGTGAGTACGAGATGATCTCTGGAGGGAGAACCGAACCGGTATTGCAGATGGATTCCAGTAATTGTATACATGTGACTGGAGCAGTATGCAGGACACTGCATACGCGAGGGGAAACAGCTTGAGTGAGCATATACAGTATATTCACAGCATGACGTTTTGGTATACACCGGCTGGAGCGTGGTTGCTGGAGGGGAGAAGTGCTGCTGGAGAAAATGCGGGGAGAGAGAGAGAGACGGGAGCCGGTTTTGCGAGAGGAGATTCGGAGCATGTGAGGAATAGTGAGGGCGACTTGTTATGGGGCTGAAGAAAGCCGAGTGAAAGGAGAGAAAGAGGAGCCGGGTGGAGAGGGAAAGATTTGGCCATTTCCCCCTCACGCCGCCTCCCTACGAGCCATTCAGTTTGTGCACATGCAAGTCGTCAGTTGTGTTCTCTTATCCGTTGTTTGTAGAGGTACGTTCGTCGGTTCCTTGTTAGCTACCCGCTCGCTCTCTATAACTTGCCTTGGTTCGTCTTTAGAGTCGAGTATTACATTGTGTTGGGGTGACGTGCATCTGTGGACTGGATACATAGGAGCGTGTGTATAGCAGCTTTCACATTTCACACGCGGAGGAGTCATACATACATGACACTACCACCCGACTCACTCAATCATTCCCGAATCCCGTTCTCCCTAATTCTCCAGCCTCAGTCGCCCCGTATATCCGCATCGACATACATACAACCGAATCAAGTCTCCGTCAATCCTCAGTTAACTTTTCTTTTCCATTTAACTACGTTTTACCTTTCTTCGACGTAGTTAAGTTCCCTTTTGTCCTTTCAATTTCCTCCTTCCATCACACTTGGTTCAACTTAAACCAACGGCAGCCACTCACAGTCCTTCAGTTTCAGCTTTATCATCAGAGCTTGAATCATTTGTCATCTCTTTGATCAGTTAACTGTTCGATTCTTCTCGTTATCCTCAAGGTAAGTTTTGTTTCATCTTCTCCCTTCGTTATTTTACATTAAGTCATTCTTCAGTCTTGTCGCCATTTTTATCTTGTCCAAACCGAATTTGTGGGATACCGCAATAGCGCCAATATTCCTGTGATATTTATTTCACTCCTCGAGAAACTTCTTGGTGATTCCAATATTTCTCAATCGTGGTCCACATTGTGATATTACAGTCTACGGTGAAAGTGCGATAATTTCTGTTAAACTGTAAGGATCTATGGATACGAGTATTATAACTTTGTGCAAGGTAACTTGATTGAATTCAACTAAATTTAGTTGCCAATAACTGAAACAGCTCAAATGGTCACTTTAAAAGTTGGTGGAAAGCTGGGATGGTTTCGTCCAAGTCCCGAATCTTTCGACTCCCTCAATCGATTCGCATCTTTGTCTAACATATGTGTCGGAGAAATTGGCCTTGGCCATGGAATTCGGTGACGGCTCTCCGCAACTTTTAGCCTGAGCGTATCTGTCGAGATCAGATGAATGAGTCAGAGCGAAGGAGCTCGGTTTAGAAAAAGACCCCTTTTCCCCGTTGGACCCATACGCTAATCCATCGTCCATTTTTATTGCCCTTATCCCTTGTAGTAGTTGTAACCTTTGCAGCTGGCGCAGGCAGGCACACACGTAAACAGGCGGACGGACGAACCTCGTGTAAAAATGTTTCCCTCGGCTCACAGCATGGCGGAGGGTGCAAAGGAGTAAATTTCGCCTCTTCTCTCTAACGGTGTACATGTGCGGCGTAGGAACCCAGTGAAGGCGCCGTATGGAAAAGTCCGTCAGAACCAGAGCTAGGCGACGCTTCGTCATGGAGAAAGAATTGGATTCCACTTTTCACAATAAAAACTCTGGCGAAACTCATGCAGATAAACCTTGTTACCCTTGCCAATATGTCAAGTCAAAAGCGCCTGTTATGAACACCGTCGTGCTCCTCCATCCAGCCAACTCCGTCCAACTCCACCTGCTCCCCTGTAAAGTGTACATAATTTATACACTAATGCATCCAGCCACCTTTACTCCCATCGAACGAACCTCCAATTTTTTGCCACGTTTTTCTCTTACCCGGCGGGTATCAGGCCGTTCCTCGCTCTTGAAGTCACATTTCTGGATGTAATGCAGACCCAAACAGCTACTAACACGTCTTTTTCCTCGCATTCTTTCTTGTGGACATGCATTTATAATAATTAGACATGCATGTTAGTTTGCACTTATACATATAACAACGTTGCTTTTTGGTAACACTCCCGTTCCCGTACCCACATCCGCCTCAGATAACAAAGTAACGGGAGAAGCGGGAACTTTCTCTCGCCTTGCACCTTTTGCCGGCTTTCTCTCTTTTGACAGTACTACGCCAAAATTGGTGTTCATTCTTTCAAATCCAATGCGGCAATCGGATCTAAAAGTGTTCAATCATTTTTTAAAGTTGTACATTTACACATGGCAATTGTCTTTCAATATCAACTTTTCAGTGTTATTTTTTCTTAGCTTAAAAAGGCCACGGACCCTTTTTGGCTTCAAGTGGACATTTCAATGCTTGGTTTTTAGTAATTAAAGCACTGCATAAAATATGAATCAGCTGAATTGTTTGTTCAAGCCAAGAGCTCTGTTGAATGAAATTGAGTTTTTAATCGAGTTTTTTTAAATTGAAACGAACGTATATAAATTCAGCAGTTGTCACTCACTACTCACTGACTCGAAAAAAACAAAAGCAAAGTTGCTTCTAAATACATTCGATGGTGGTTTGTTTGCATTGCAACAAAATTTTGCTCGTGCTCAGTGAGGCATGCTGTGTACGCAGTGTGAATGTGACATTGCCACCAAAAGTTCCGAAGGCGAACCCAAACTCGCCTGTTAAGTTGAGGATTGAACAGAGCTAATTTGACATGGTAGGAATTTGAGTGGTACCCGAATAGTCTCAAAGTGAGTGGTACCCAAATACTCCCCGAGTTGTACCCGTGTAGAACGCAATGTGAATGGGACAAAAAACTGTGTCGATGTAAACACCTGGTAGCCACGGGATTTCCGCTAATAAAGCCTCGCGAGGCTCGTTCAGGTTCGGTTAGGTTAAGTTTTTACTGAGTTACTGACGGGCCCACCGCTGCCAGGGTGGGTTAGCAAACGTTGCAGGAAAAAACGCAGGTATTCTGTAACTGTCCTGACTTTTTTGCGCAAAACACCCTGGTTTTTTCCGATTCGCTGCGGCTGTTTACCCACCCCCAAGGCAGCGGTGTGCCAGTGGGCCCGTCAATAACCCAGTGGAAACTTAACCTAACCTAACCTGACCGAGCCTCGCAAGG
>JAQGBJ010002436.1:0-16516 GCA_034698345.1 Sphaeridia pumilis
TTGTGGTAGTAGTTTTTCAGCTACTTTAGCGTTTAGACAGTTACCTATAACAAATCATTTCCATTTAGGGTATGAACACGAAATACATTCCTGTCAGGATGTCTATTAAACTTGCAAATCTCTCACCTTCACACGTGGGTGTCGACACCATTTCAGTCCCACCTGCATTGCCGCACAATACCAGTACCACCACTAGAACAACGAATTCCCTTTTGATAGAATTCATTCCCATCCTGGTAAGTTTCCGAAGTCCGCTCAAGTTTTCTCTGCAGTTTTAGTATAGTTCCGATCCATTCTTTAAAACTTCCTAAAGTTGATGGGAGCCGCAATTCATCTGTAAACAAGGAACAACATTCAAAATCGGTTTTGTCGTACTATTTTCTTACTGATTAGGATTCGATCCGTTTCGCCCTAACCCTATGCATCAAACTGCACGAAAGCTGCCAGTTTTAGAATACTTAAACTATATATTCGCCATTATCAGCATAGAGCAAGCATGCATTTCCTCTGAACCAAGCCCTAATTGATTACTTTTATCACTACTCGATTTCTGTCTGTGAAATCAGTAATTTGGTTATACCTACTCACAACTAAAACTGCCACAAGTCACAACGTTTAACCTAAAAAATCTTCCAAATGAAGTTACACGAATGTTTAAAACAACTTTTGAAACTTACCTCCTGAATCCAAATCAGGCTGACATGACAGAGGTCAATACTGCTCAAGTCAAAACTGACGAAAAATTATCACATGCAAAATCTTGCTTGTCCTCTTCAAAGCGATATTTACTTCGAAGAAACAACTAATACTGATTTTCACTTCAATCGCTTTTTCGAGGTCAACTTGTTAAATTTTCTATTTCCTGTGTGTCAATATAACGTTTGACCTCTGACCGTCGTATATATAAATTCCTCGCGTTCATGTGCTTCTGTCATCAAAGTTTTCCAGCTGGCTTTTCAAATGACGCGTACTTTCCAAGGATATCTACCACGTCGTTTGCTTCTTCCAGCAAACCCACGCTTAACGTTTTCCCGGCTTGATCAATGCACTCTATGCTGGAGTGCTGGGCTTTCGCTTGGTTAATTCCAAATGCCGGAATCTTTTCTTTCTATATCAATCACATCTGCGAGACGAACGAATATACAAAACGTTGACTCCAACAGTGACTTCACTTGCCACTTTCCAGCTCATTTATGCCTGCCGTAAAACTAAATGGGGACCTGATCTCTACGCCAAATGGCAATAAAAAATCTGCAGCAGTCGTAGATTTTTGATAGTCAGCCCAGCTTGAGAATTGAGTAGCTGCTAAAACTTCATATGGCCAAATTCACACGTCGCCATAAACTTATTCTCATCCAGTAAATCCAAATCCTTCTAATGCTTTCACAAGCTTCCACGGAAAAGTAAGGCAAAGAACACTTGCTCCCCATTTACGGCATACGGAAAGAATCGTTTCTAGACAGTTGTCTCAAATGGTAACGGTATTTTGGCATTCATGAAACTAAACCCTACTGCAGTTGGGAGTATTCAGCTGTTGTAAACCTGTTTACATAAAGACTAAAGTACGCTAAAATCCCTTTCGGAATGAAATCATCAAAGACTTGACTCGAGTCAAGAGGGCAACAGCATGGAGAAGTTCACTATTGATTAACAAGTTTAATTTCCGCTTTCATAGGAATAACAACAGGTCGTGTATCATATACTATCTGCCAAGCAAAGTCAGGAATTTTTAGATTAACAAATACAAGTCGATTTGAGTAGGTCAGAAAAAGTCAGTTTCATTGTTCTAAAACTGCTATCAAGTTGCAAAATAAAAATGAAATAAAACTTTAAAAAGGGAGAGAAAATGACACAAGTTTGCATAACTTAAAGTAGATCACAGAAAGGAAATTACTCCGCGCAGATTTGAAACAAGCTCGAGGAAACAAAAAATGACCGCCAATTCACGAGTAGAGACATATCTAGGCGTTTAGCTTTCACCCAGCAGTCAACCCATTTAACTTGGTTGAATAAACTGAAAACATAAATGAGACCTATGGCCTAATCGGCAACAACAAAACCATCACGTCTTTTGGATAAGCTTCTAGGCATTGTGACTTCAAAAAACTTGATTACTAAATTAATACTTACTAACATTAAATACACGAACGTTCTATGATTTAACTTAACTACGTTAGAGGCATTACCCTTCACCAATACTTTTTGTTACTGAGACTTTTTATAGCTGCTCGCAAACATGCATTAACTAACTGTCTTAAAGGATTTCCATACGTAGTCGTGCTTTATACACCATATATTGCTTAATAGCGCTCTTCCAAGGATTATGAGCTAATGATATTACAGCCCTCAACTTTGTAACTTTCAGATGGCAGTTGGCGATTCGTACCAGATTTTCAACTTAATATATAGAATTCATAGCGTTTGATGTTTGAACTATCAGTGATGCTTCGGTCCGAAAACCGTTTAGCACACATTATCGGTATACGTGGCTCATTCAATCAACAAGCCATATATTAATAGCGTTAATATTGGCTCTCGTAATGTAACAGGAATGTTAGCGCAACAATAACAATTGCTGAAGGCAGCAGATTCTTCCACTCATGCCATGCAAGGGTAAGGTTAAATCTGAATGTACATGATATCTATTGCCTAAAACGTCTTTGGCACACTACTACTGAACCCAACTTGCTGGCACCCACAGTGGCTCCGAGTCTACTTTCTTCACAATCTTGAGTAATCTGTCGAAGGCTTTGTTCAAATCGTCGTTAACAATGGTCTCGTCAAACCAGTGGCCGTAAAGGTACTCGATACGCTCTGCGCTTTTGAGGATTTCATGAAATTCTTCGTCCTGAAAACAGAGAACATTCAATTACACCAGTTTCTTTATACTCACATTTATCAGGTGCAAATAAAACTCAACCAAAACATGTTCAAAACGAGGTGACGAGGACATAAAGCAACAAAGCAGGAGTGCGTATTCCGTTTCAGGAAAGAAATGAAAATGTGTAAATAGAATCCAAGTACTCCCGATCCACTCGATTAGATCCTTATTTGCAATAATCTAAGAGCATCAATGTTATTTGTCAAACCACATTTCTGACGGTGATTGCCAAAGCTGTGAAACTTTCAAAAACTACTTCACAAAGAGACAGGAAAGCTTGAGAAAAGACCCATGGACGTCAAAAGACGTTTCAAAGAGCTCTAAAAGTCCATACTAAACCCATTAATTTCTGTTACGTTAAAATTATCGTGTTACGAGTAGAAAGAGGTTACTTGGACGGAGGGACATACGTTGAAAGCGCGAGAACTGTTCTCATCAAACGTAGACTTGGCTAATGCCTTATGCCTTGAGAGCTTCAGTACCTCGAACGGAGGAGGCTTTACGTAGACAATGTATGGCTTGAATTCAGCTGTCCGAAGCATCTTCAGCGCCTGCGAATGCGGGTTCAGCACACAGTGGAGGCCTTCATTCACTATACTTCGGACATTCTCACTGGCAGTCCCATAAAGGTTTCCTTTATACTCTCCGAACTCCAGAAATTTTCCTGCGCTAATGTCTTCCTCCATCTTGTCCCTTGATACGAAGTAGTATTCCTTTCCATTCATTTCCCCGGCACGTTGCTGTCTTGATGTGTCTACAAGTAAAATCAAAATGAATGAGCATGACCTCTCATGAGACATCCAACCCAATCCAGACACTATGTCACTTACACGGCGTCGTAGTCTTGAACTTGTTGGTATCCGACTCCAACAGTCTCCTCTTCAACTCATTCCGACCTACTCCAGGTGGCCCGATGAGGACAATCGGTCTATGGAACGCCTGCCGTGGATACAGCCGGGAAACTTCTTCGTAGGTAGGAATTTCATCTCGGTCGTACTCGTCATTTTCTGTCACATCATAGGCCACTTTTTTAACTGTCTGTTTTATGCATGGTGATTCGCATAGACCATTACCACCACCATTGCTAACAGAGTTACACAAGCCCGTGCCATTCTTCTCTTCGCCGTTATGTGCGCATTCTAATACATGACCAAAACCAAAAGAAAAAAACACCGTCAGTAATGCATGTGAGAGACTTGCATGCAAATAAGTAAAATATCCCACGACACTTGAAACATGTAGGAAAGCTTCACAAGTTTATCGACTACAACAGCCCAAAGCAAGCAAGTGGATGCATCTACGTCTCTTCCAGTCACTACAACTCATATTTTTCGTGAATCTAGCAGATTTACAAGCCATCAAACAAACCACAAGCAAATACATCAAACATCTAGAACTACCACCACAGATACGTGCAGCCAAACATTCAACTTTCGCACCTTCGTTCGTATTCTCCGTCGTCCTAGCCATCAAAACGCGCCTTTCCTGCAGAGCTCTGCTCGGAATCAATCCCGCCCGCATCGACCGGTCACCTTCTCGTCTCGCTTGCCACCTATAGACGAAAATTTCACATTATTTAGCACTCAAGATAAAGTTCTCAGGTATCACCTCATTCCCCCTTACCAGTAAATATCATCCTGACTAACAACATGTAGAACATCCCCTCTTTTAAAATCTAGCCCGGCATCCTTGCATGGAATATGCGGATCATCTTTGGATTCAAAGTTGAATAAGCACCGTACTCGGACTTTACTTTCTCTCTACAGAAACAAGACAGGTCAGAATTACATCATTTCCATGGAAAATTCAATGGGTATACGTTTAAGGGAAATACTCTTACCTTCTGATGACCCGCAGAAGCCGGTACCAGTTTAAACGTAATAGTCCCTTCGGAGTTTTTGAGAATTTGGAGCACATCATCCGGTGTCTTCCCTTCCACCGACAGGTTGTTCACTTCCACCACTTCATCTCCCGGAAATATCAATCCTGAACGGTCCGCTGCGCCACCATGCATCACCCTCGCAATTGTTATTTTTCCCGTTTCCTCGTCCTTCTTTATTGTTGCACCCTGTGAATCATTCACCAAAACAAATTAACATTCCGCTCACATTTCTCATTTGTCAGCAACTAGCTGTAAATATCTCATTCACAAGTTTAGTTGAGAACCACATTATAAGTAGCAGTGCTTTCATAAAGCGAATTCCAAGCGAACAGTATGTCAATCACTCTAATTACTACACCCAAACAACTAACAAATTACGCTTACACGTCGGACGCAGAAAGCCCCGATATTTAGTCTTCACACTTGGCTATTTAGAGGCCCCAAAGCTAACAAATCATTCTACTTCCTGTCTTAGTCTATACAAAAGCACTATCAGTTCTCCCCGTACTAAACTTTCAGATCAGTTCCACATAATGTACAATTCTTTTCGAGCTTACTTTTCACACACACAATCCCCAATTCCATGCTACTTATCGCCCCACCTTACTGCAGTCAGGACTAGAAAAATACATTCGCACGCGATCGCTAGAATCCATCAAACTTCACTCGTAATTGTAGCCCTCTTCTACGCGTCTAGTTACACAGCCATCATCATGGCACGTAATTATGTCATGCAAAGTTTAGCTCTCACCATTCTTTTGCTTCTAGCACCTAATCCCGCCTAATCTTCTATTGAACTGATGTTCGTTTCCCGTGCCAGTTCACAATTCTCTCCCTCGGGTATCGGTGAAACCCCCGGTATTATCACATATCGATCATTCGAAAAAAGAATCGGCATTCATCTGTGTAAATACATGCGGCGATTTAACCATGTAAGCTAACCGAAAAAGCCAAACAAGTCAAACAATGACAAGAGCAACAAACAACACAACTATATTTAAGCACTCCCGCTTACCACTATAGGTTCGGCAGTTTTTGCACCATCCTGCCATTGTGAAAATGTGGTAGAAGAAGTAGTAGTAATGTGTCCACAGGAGGAACAAGAAGAGCATGAAAAAATTCGAGCAGAGAAAACCAGCTTTAGATCCCATTTCAGAACCAGCACCAAAGCTATAAAATCTACTAGAGTAGAGTGTGTAACTTGAAGGCATAAATGTGCTTCTTAAGCTACTGAAATGTCATAAATCATTTTAGAACTTCTTGACCTTCTCTTCCGTCACTCACCAATGGCTCATTTGATTTCACCAGCTGTACAATCTTGATAGTTTCCTCCGCCTCATCCACTTCAGGTCCCTCGGGCGGTTCCAGTTCTGGCAATTTCGGAGTGTAGTCCTTTTGAGCGATCACATCATGCGAGTAAAGTAGTCCTTGTAAATGCGGATTTTGCAGTATTTCATACAAATCCAACACGTCTGGATTGTCTTCCGTCGCTTTTCCTGCCAACATGCCCACGACATCCTCTGCCACTTCAACGGCATTTGATAGCGTTGGATGAAACCGGGGATCATCCTTTTCGGAAGAGACCAAACTGTGTACATGAACAAGTGCGTGAAGTTCTCTTGATTGCAACAGATCGTTCAGGAAACCAATATCTTCTTCGCATCCTGCCGGCAGCGTCTCTCGGGATTCTTGCAACTGCTGTATCAGCTTCGTTAGCACTGTAAAATCAAACGAGAGTTCACGTTAGTCTTTCAGCATGTTGATACGATACCATCCACACAGATAACATGTAATTTCGTCCAAATTAATAGTCTATTCTATCTGAACGCTTGCCCGGCAATCTTGATCTGGCAAATCGATAAAAAGAGCACCACCACCACACACACCGTTATAAATTATTCATGCCTTTCTTACATATTCCTTACTTTTATTCTTCTCCTTCAACCCCACACTGTAATTGCGCCATAAATATATGACTTCCTCGACTTGTGCTAGCTACCTTCTTCTCCTACTAGCCATTCCAATCTAAAGTTTATCCCTTCTAGCCCACGTTATCCCACCAGCTTAATATCCCCAGAGTAACGAATTTACAAGATTCCAGTCCCAACTCCTACAACAACTGTTTTCCTATGGGATTTTCACCGGAGACCGACCGACTACTCACACAAAATTCTTCCTTGCCTACCCACTTGTCGTCAGCTTCTACTCCGGCCAACTATCTACTGCCACTGGCGTCATTTTATGGTTTCCTCCAACTACCAGAGGCAAACAAGCAAACACGGATCCTTCCACATCGTGGAATCCACAAACGCACTACAAAAGACGGATGTAACAATTAATTTATAACATCCGGCCACAAAATATCCGTTCGTGAGTGCAACTCGTCGCATTCACTCTCCTCCTGATGGACAGTCCCATTCAACCCAATCTCACTCCGCTAGCCTAAATATATGTACCTTTCATACCTACCGAAACAACCCCAAAATTTCATTAGTTCTACATTCCAAACCACAATAACCACAAAAACATCGAAAGGTTAGAAATCAAGCCGATCACAGCCATAACATACCCGGTTCATGCCTCGTACTCTCCAGCATCTTCATCTTGAATCAAAAGGCACGATGACAATTCTTCAAAACAAATCTTCTTTCAACTCTTAGATCATCCTGTCCAGTATATACGTATCAACTATCAACAACCGAGACGAACTGACTTGTTAACTCGTCAACTTGAGGCTCTTTTCATCCACAAAATGCCCCCAATTACATGGAACCAAAGGTCAACTCGTCAACTCGACTTCCAAGGACACATTAATAACAAGTCGAGGATAGCACAAACGATGTCACTAGTCCAGTAAAAACCAGACTCATTCCATTAGCGCCAATTACACTTTTCAATGCAGATTCATTCAGCAGCAAGTTCTGCCTCCCGTCTTGATTTTACTTCAGACTTCTCAGCTAGTTTGTAAATAGATCTTCTCGCACCGTTGTAAGTAATCTTCTTTCTTGCCAATCTTCCGTTTCAGCTCAATGTCTTCGTAAATGGCCTTTGATCATCACTTGACAGTTGATTTTCACGTCGTTTCACCTCCCTGAAAAAATTCAGACAAAAACACAATTAGCAACATGTCACAGCAAGAGCAACATAAAATTATTTTTCAATCATGAACTTTTGGTGTTTATATACAACTTACCAAATACTTCCAAAATTTCACTAGCACCGTCTCTTCCAAACTTGAACGCCTTCCTCTTGATCCTTTAAACTGGGTCACCAACGTCAATATTTACAATCTTTGTTTGATTTATCGAAATTCATCAACCAAATCAGCAAAACACAACTTGTGCAGCAACGAATCTCCCATTCACTCGCTCTTCGTCCGTTACCGAATCCTCCCGTCTCCTGAATGAGAACAGTAGCAAAAATATTGCAAACCTTTTCCAACCCAAAGTACACAATGGAAAAGATGCTTTCTTTCTCGTTGAATAAAACCCGAAAATGCCCGTGTTTCACACAAAACCCGGGTTCAGCCTTTTACACAGAAAAACAGTCGATTCTGCCAACCAACTTCTACTACACTGACCGCCGTGCTCTCATTTGACACAATGCAGAAAAGCGAGAGAACCAAAGAGAACATGCTCCGTCCGTTCCAACCGGAAAACCGAGCACAAGCCAGCAGCAGAGCAAAAACGGGAGAGAGAGATTTTCCTCTCTCATTCCTGTTTTCCCTCAACATAATGGGGTTAAATGAGGCGAATCCGTAGGAGATGCCACCAAATCGCCTCTTGCTCTCCTTGCTGTTGCACTGCTTCCCTATTAATGGACAACTCTTCCAGCACAAGGAGAAAACCGCTGGAGAGGAGAGTTTTCTCCAGGACATCTTTTGCAGACGCCTCCTGGTTCCAGATTTTCTTTGCTTTTTGGACATTTTCATCGTTTTCGTTTTCACTCGTCTTCGTCCTTTGGAACGCTTCGCCGGTTTTCTCAAGTTTATTCCAGTTTTTTGTGATTTTTAGTTAGATTTTTTGGTTTTCTAGTACTGAAATCAGTTTCTAGGGCCTTTGTTTAACTAGGTTTGATAGTTTTTGAAAAACTTTTTCAAGTTACTTTGCTCAAAAAGAAGGAATCGTAGTGATTTGATACATAGTAACGTTTGACAAGTCGTAGGCTTAGAGGCTCAAGGAGATTTGATTTTCATTGCCATTCCGGTGATTTTCTGTTAGTTTTCATGATTTTTAAGCACTGTATTTAGTAGATTCACTCGTTAGTTTGACTAATTTCAAGAATTGGTTGAAGAAAGCATTTGGAAAATTAAAGTTTTGAGGCTTTTGCAAAGGTAGAGTATAGACGGAAGTCGAAGGATCTCAAGGGCTTGTGACCGGTTTTCCACCTACTCAGGGTCAGAAAGTGTTGATAAAAAGTAGATTTGATCTTCTGGAAGCAAGGAAAAGTGATATTCTGATAGGATGGAGAAAGAACTGAAAAGAAAATCAACCAGGGTGCTCGAAAAGCGGCCGAAAGGTAAGGAAACCTATGAGAAAATCAAGAGAAAATGGGTGCCTTGAAAAGTGCCACAAGGCTAGCCCGCGTTGAGAAAACCTTTCCTTTTCCGTATGAAGTTATAATTGAGTCTTGTCTCTGTGTTTAGGTTCTGCCAGCCTTAAGACTGCAAATGTAAGCGATGGTGAAAACAGCCGTAAGCGTTCGGCAGAGACTGAAGCCAGTTGCCAACCCAAAAGACTGAAGTTGTCAAACTACAAGACTGCTGAATCGACTATGGATAGGCTCTGCGAACCAGCTGGGGGGTCTGCAGAAAAGACAGTGAGAAGGCAAACGGATGTAGAAGACTGGACCCAGAATCATTTGGTAAGAGATTTCAAAATTGTTATCACGCGTAAATCAAAGCCTGGTAATCGAAATGTATATAACACAGGTTGATGTTTTTATACAGATTCTCAAGAATGTTTTCAAGAATCTGGGTGTAAGTGACTTGAAGAACTCTCGTGGCGTTTGCAAGATGTGGGCAACTGTCGCTGGATCAGCCTTGGCTCCGAAGACTGTGGCGACGGATGTACAGAAGGGCGAGACTCGGATTGCTTTGAACTTTCCTGGAATTGATCCGCTTAAGCTCGTCTCTAATGCACGCGAAAAGTGCAGAGGGATTGACCTAAAGACTGTGATGCTGAACGAGGTTATGGCTGAAGGGAGGGGTACTCAGGATCTGCTGAAGATAAAGCATTTGGAGGTCAAGACTGACAGACAGGATTGGTCAAGACCCGAGTTGGCAAAGACGTTGGAGTTCTTCAAGACGCCGTTGGTGCGAAATTTGGAAAGCTTGAGGATCAGCGGGTTCCGCGTGGATGTGATGCAAAACTTGGTTTTGCCGTATTTCTTGCCGAAGTATATGAAGAAGTTGAAGTCGTTGAAGCTGTTTGGACCGTTTGTATTCGCCCGTCATTCGTTGCAACCCGAGAACGATCCCATCAAGGAAAACGCGCAGTTGGAAGAGTTAACCATTCATTTTCTAGGCGTTTCAAGGTTTTCATGGGAGTTTCTTGAAAGATGCCCTAAATTGAAGGTGAGAATATGATTGCTTGGAGAAAGAATTTTTTCTGAAGGTATATAAGTTCTAATTAAAAACTTGCTTGACAGAAACTCAGCGTAAACGGGAAGGAACCTAGCCAACTACGAAACTCCTTCAGACTAAGGAATGACTTTGGATTGTGCTTCTTGGATTTCCCAAAATATGCTCATCATACAGCGATCCGCAGCGTTAGCGTCACGTAAGTTCCTAGTGGTGTTTTTCCCTATTTTCCGATGAATGTATCTCATAAATTTGCGAATTTCTTCCAGGTGTGACATAGGCCTGCTGACCTTAGAGAACGTGTATGACTTCATGAAGACTTTTGTAGTTGGTGACAACCTCAACCTGGACCATGTTACCTATAAGTTTGGTGGATGTTATCACCTCGTTCCGCAGTTCCTAGCGACTCTTCCGCCACCAACGAAATCAGCCAAAGTAATTGTTGACGCCATGGACTTCGGTGAACCCTTCAACTTCATGTACACCAGTACGCAGCTTCCGGCATTACTGAATCTATTGGAATCGAAGAAGTACTCTCGTTTGGAATCCATGGAGTTCCGGCTGAGACTCAAGTCAGTTCATCCATCGAGGAAGATATCCGACTTCTTCACTCTGTTCAAGAGAGAAAACCGAGTCATTCTGCATCTACCTCCGCAGAAGTTTCTCCGAAGATACATCGACATCTGGGGTTACTTTCACAGCACATTTCTTAGCTGGTTCCCGGCAGCTCAACAGTTATGCAACATCACCAATAATGGCCTTAAGAAAAGAACAGTCTTGAACATCCAACATGGTCAGCATGCAACAGTCACTAAGGAAATTACTTCCGGTCCGGTGTATAGTGATGTCCGTTGGATCCAACGACCTGCCGATGGGGACTCAGATACCCAATTTCGTAAGCGCGTCAGTGAATTCGGTAAGCGTAATACATACGTCCCCATATTGCGTTTTATAGCTTTTTGAACGAAAACAAAAGGCTGAATTTCGAATTTTTCCAGGTGTTGTTCTTAATGGACAGAACAACCAAATGGTCTTCGAGCATTTTGACGACGTCAACTTCGAAAAAACTTTTTTCTTCATGAGACTCGATGACGAGCCATCTTCAATCCTTGAGAACCGCCTTGAGCATGATGGTGCAGGGTCAAGAACTACTAGACGAATCTGATAAGTTTAGTCAAGATACTGTATGCATCTGTAATGAATAACTGTCAAGACCTAACTTTGTTCATGTTTTCCAGTCTTATGTGTTAGTAGCGTTTCTGAGTTTTGAAGCTCTGCTCAAGAGGTAAATCAGATCAGTCTACAGTTCCATGCATGTTGTTCCCTACTCTCTAGTAATGTTTATTCGCAGTTCTTAAGTATGATAACAAAATCTTTCAAGTAACATCTAATTCAAGTTCTTTAGTAAACCATGTTTTATTACATAATTCCACACTTACTATGATACAACACCTACGTCTAGATATGAGTTACTACATATGGCAAAATAGTCTTGTAAGCATAGGATTAGTATTGTTGTCGCGTGTATTTTTGTATTGACTCGGGAGATTCTGTGCCGTTTACGCTTTTTATAATAAAAGCCGCGCTTATCTGAATTACAACTTGTGCTCACGCAAAACAGCTCATTACACTAAGTAGAATACAAAAACAATAATTTAAGGCTAAAAATGGTACAAAGTAAATACAAACTAGGTAAACGCGCTCTTCGCAAAAATTACATCCCTACGTATCAAAACTGCATTTCTTTGTGACTTTTAAAACTTGGAATCCTGAATACTTCCTATACAAGAAAGTCTCTCAGATAGTCGAAACTCATTTGGTCAGCATCTATAACAACCTCATGAGCTTTCCTGTTTTGGAATAACACAAGTAGAAACATTTTGAGCTTTAAATTAACTTTCCTTTCATTTTCATTTGGAAGAATATCATTGTAATTCGGGTGAACATATGAGCGAAAATGAATTATCCATGCAAAATTTTCATATCTGATTGACACATGCTAACGCACTGGCTTTTTAAATAACCAACCTTCTATTTACATATACCATTACTTCACACACGAAATCTTTCTATCACATTCATGGGAAACTGACTTAATATGGATTATCCTTCGTATTTGACTTCTACAGCACATACTTCTAAAAGGAAAATTGTCTATGTCAAAAAACTAGCTAATTCTCTTCACACAGAATCCCGCGAATTTATATACACTCCATTCATCATTATTATATACTCTCAAGCACTTGGGAATTCACTTCAATTCACTAGCTTCAAATTATTACGCCACGCTCACTCATTCTAACAACTACGAGTTTGAAATCAGGAGTTCTGAACCTTCCCTGACTAATGAACATCAGGCATTGTCATTAGATGTCAACCGACAGAAGTCATTACATTGGAGTATACATATATGCTACTGTAACAAGTGAGACTGAAAAGTGGTGACTGAAAACTTAGATCTACTGAGCAGGTCCAGGGTAGTAGTAAGGAGGTGGTCTTTCGTATTCTCCTGAAGTTGGCGGCGTATGGTGGTTGTTGTAGACTTGCTGAGAATTCCAAGCCCTAAGATCAAACAAACTTTAGTTTTCACTTGACCTTAGAATCTTATAATATACGGTGACGGTTTCGCTTACTTGTGTGCAGCATCCTCAAATCGGTGCGAATACCTGCTCGTTTCCGAAGATGGTCTCAGTCCTCTATTTTCACGCTTTCTCCGGGAACTGGAATACAAATGGCAGATTAGTAAAGTTATTCAGCGACACCGAAGTTTCCATTACCACTAAAGCACTCCTCAGCTTTGCATTAAAACTGCTACCTCTAGCGTTCCAAGAAGCCTATGAAGCTCCCATCTGAACCCCTTTTAAAACTCTCAATACTTCTAACTTCGAACCCTGAGCTTTTACTATAGCTACTTGATTTGAATACTAAATTCTACTTCAACTAACTACGAACGTTGAAAGTTAGTAACAAAATTATATTACGTACTTTGGGTTGAGGCTAAGTGGAATCGTATCTCCATCGCCGTATGAAGATGGGTAATAAGTTGCACTGTTTACATACGAATTCACACTGTGTACATTCATCCATCAGAAAAAATACGTTAATCATTTCATCCTTTTTAGAAATATAAGATCGTAAAGACAGTTAAGCTCAAGACAAAACATTCTACTGGTCAAGCTAAAAGCTAAAGCAGAACAAGGACACTTGGAACTAAAAATACTCCCACAAATCTACTGTCAATGAACAAAAAGTTAGGATGTAGTAAACAGTAATTAAGGTCAGTGAAGGTTATGAGGTCACAAGAAAGAATGAAGAACACGTAGCGGAAAATTAAGAAAAATCAAAGACAAAGAGACAGCAATAGCGAAGCCAAGGCAGGACGAATCGTTAAAATGCGGAATCCCACTCAAAATCTGTAACGTTCCAATACCTTTCGTAGCCTCCAACTTTGAACTTTTTGTACACTTGCGATAACGAGCATCCTGTTATCAGCAACGGCACGAACAAAAGAAGTAGGCATGAGATGGCTAGCCAGAATCCGTTAACGGGATTCAGCACATTGTGGCACACTGAAGACACAGTAGAATTGTACGCGTTGTAAAGTGGTCGACACTCGCCCAAGCTCGTTTTGATCTCATGGGCTGTGAATCTTCCGTATTCTCCAATGTATTGTTCCAAGGACGCTGCATAGTCCACAGACAGCATCCGGATCTGTAAGTAGCATTAGCAACATTAGCTTCACTTTACAGCTTCATCAACACAAAATGCCCTTTTCCCTCCAAATGCCATACCAATTCTGTAACACCAGCCCTCAGTTGATCTTGCGCTTTCTGTGCAGCCCCCACGACGCTCTTCAGTCTCGCGACCAAATCCTTTTGCTCTACAGCCACCGATCTCAAGTGGCTGATGGACTGATTCACAGATTTCACCATTGGCACCACAACAGTGTCTTGCAGTGACTTCAACACCATTATTTCATTTTCCAGATCATCTTTCAGCTCAGTAGCGATGGCGGCAGCTTGCGAGTCATTCACAAGGGTTTGAAGCCTTTGAATGACGTCTGTCAGATCCACTGTATGAGCAGATTCGCCCAACTGCAAAGAACCAACTCCATTAATTTTGAAACTTCAATTAGAACATCATTTCTCATGACTTCAGAACTAACCTGATCAATGAATGCATCAAAATTCATCTTATTGATCTTTGAATCGGCAAATTTATCGATCTGTCCTTGAACTTCCGGACTCAAGAACTGGATGTCACGAGTTGAGTCGTCAGGAACTTTCACTTTTTGCGCCAACTTCTGTGCTTCTCCAGAGATATTCTTGGCAATATTATCCACCCTGCTCACATCGTACATTTGCTCCAAGTTGAAAGCTGTGTAGGCGCTAGCGCCTTGTTTGCACATTCTCAAAACATCAGAGTACTTGGGCATCTGGTACCGTCTATTCTTCGTTAGCGACGATAAATTTGGAGGTGGGAGCGCTGCAAGGTCCTCTGCACGAACATCTAGATGGTACATGGCTTCGCAGACTACTTGACTACCAGCCCCACCAAGGATGAAATGTGCTAGAGCTACCGCCGTGAAGACTAGATACGTCAGGAAGATGAAGAAGATGCCACTGGAATCAAAACAAGCATTGCAAAATCAGATCTTTGGAAACAAATAGTACAATTTACATTAACCATGAAACTTACCAGTTGATGAAGGCAGAGCCAGTCTTCCTTGAACAGCACTCATCAGAATATTCGGACCCCGGTTGTTTGCCACAGAATCCGATAAAGATTCCGAGTGTTAATAGCAGGAAGATGAAAGTCAAAGCACCGCAAATTCCCAACATAGCATAATACCTGAAAAACATTCAAAATGTATCACTTTGAAACATCATTAACAACGAATTGCATTTTGTCTTCAAAAACTTACCAGTATGGTACATATTTACGGACGTACTCCTCCTTATCCTT
Organism: Sphaeridia pumilis; assembly: GCA_034698345.1. Taxonomy (NCBI): domain Eukaryota; kingdom Metazoa; phylum Arthropoda; class Collembola; order Symphypleona; family Sminthurididae; genus Sphaeridia; species Sphaeridia pumilis. Next base: position 15,310 of record JAQGBJ010002436.1, read on the forward strand.
TAGCTCAACTCTGGCAGAACCAACCTCTCTCCTAATTTCTTCCAAAGTAGCATTCCAGTCCCTCGCCACAGACCTTAACTCCTTCCCAGTAGCTTCCAGCTTCGAAATCACTTTTGGAATGAATGGGTTTACTTCATTCTGAATCTGAACGCTCAAACTATTGAACTGTTGCTGGCCCCTGTCGATAGACTCCTTGACGTCTTTTCCGAAAAAGTCTTCCAGATCTTTCAAGATGGTGGATACATCGGGGAGCTGCAAAAATACAAACGTTAATCATCCAGCATACAACTATTCCCCATCCATATCCCGGTTTAGGTCTATTAACATTAACAACATCAACATCACTTCATTTTAGTCAAGCTCAATCAAGCCATCCACATCACACTGCAGCCAGCAAATCATTTCGATTACACCTTACCTTTGGAAGGTAAATCTCCAAAGCCTGATCGCAGCATGTTCAAAACATTTAAATATTATATTCCCCCACCGACACCATCCAATATTTCAATTCATTCCCCAGCATTACCTCTTTAAACCTCTCTTCCACCTTCAGCTCCGTAATGGCCTCCGAATTCTTCAACTCTTCACATTTTGGAATATCACAATTATCCAGACTTCTTAGCAACCGGTCTCTCGAGTCTTTCAGAGCTCTTTGCAGCCTCCTGAAAAACCCTTGGATGTTCACAGAAGCCTTGTTCACTGATGATAACGAGTTCTTGACGCTTTCAACAGCATCCATCACATCCGTCAAGTTGGTTAGCGCTTGGGCGCCAGTCTGCCTCGAGAGACCATCTTGAATGATGGGTCCGGCATCTACAACCACAAATATTCAATTTTTAGAACCATTCGATATTCCACGTCCACTCATACTTGATCTTTCCCCACCTTCCAACACTTTCCTGATGTTGCTTTCCAACAGCTGATAATTGTCATCCAGCAGCGTCGACACTTGCCCTTGGCTTATTCTCAAATAAATCTCGACGTCTTCGAAAGCGTTGTCCGCATGCTTTGGCAGTTTTTGAACATTTTTCTTTGTCATCTCGGTCGTTACGAAGCAGCATACCAGCCCAAACCTAAAAAAATCCACATTTACATTTTAGTACACTCTCAACTAGTCCTTTTAATATCAGTTTCTTTTAACTTACGTGAACGCTATGACCAATGCTGCAAACAGCACACTGCAAACCGTCCTCTTGCACTTATCATG
>JAQGBJ010002437.1:0-16514 GCA_034698345.1 Sphaeridia pumilis
TGCATCGGAAATGAGATGTAATTGGAGAATCAAAGTGTCGTCAGGCGTGTTTGATTGGGTAATGAAGTGAGAGGCTGGGGGCGGTGGGTGGGGTACAAATTCAAAGAATTTTTTTGAATTGTCTCCGAAATTATGCAGCTTTTCCAGTTTCTGGAAAAAATATTTCGTGTAAAATTCTGACAAAGTTCCGATGCTCCGCTGGATTTGAAAAAAAGGCTAGTACTTCAATGGTACCTTTAACAGCTCCACCTTCGCCTTCTGAACTTAGGGTTGGATTTCATAATTTTAGCATAAATTTTGATGACTTTCCCCAGCAAAACTAACGTTACCGTACAAAATTCCCACTTTTGTGTCGACAAAATCCTAAATTTTACGAAGTCATGGACCACAACCGATTTAGAGGCCACAAGGCCCAAACATAATCGTATTTTCACGGTTAACTGATAATAACACCGCCGATACCGCCATAATTCGACAGGGTTCGGATCATATCTTTATTCATTGTCATATAGATTTATACTTTCACGAGATGAGGAATATAATATTCTGGGGCATTAAAACATGTGGCGTTTCATTTCCACTATGAGAATTATTATGACAATGTACACGCTTAATGGGTCACATATAATTTGGCTTGGTAATGGGCAGATAAGGTGTCGTTGTCACTGCGTTTCAAACGACTATGGGTATTAAAGGGTTCCAATAACAGTAGCCCCAAGTCAGCCGTCGCCGTCGTCCCATTACTATAACCAATAGGCTGGAGCTGGAGGTGAAATATTAGCTTTTTATCATTAATATATAATCTCTTGTGTTCGTTCAATGAGCCAAAATTTTGGAAGCACCAGTTGGAATGGCGAGACCTCTCTGTTGATCAGGGCAGGGGGGAAATTCAGGAAGGTAAAAGTTGAGGCGGGAAATTTAAGCTCGAAAAATTATGCGTCTTTTCAGTGCCGTTTACTATCTTGCTTATAATTCCGGTACAATATTTGCAGTTGTGAACTCGGTCTAGTACTTCAGCCTTGTGAATTCTTGCGGATTATGAAAAACGTGATGGATGGGGATGCAGCAGCTCTGACTGATGGATTCTGAAGGGTTTATAAGTGGCAAAGTTGATTGTTACTGAACGTGGGCTTCTTCACCCAAGGAGCCCACACTATGTGCAATGTACACAGTCAAGTCGGTAAACCCGCCAACAAAACCGAAATGAGCTTTGATCCCCGAGTATTCTGTAGGGACTTTGAAAAATCAAATTCCAAAATAGAAGCGCTCGACAGGGGGTTTCGGCGAAGGTTGAGCGAGGGCGGAAGTTTGCTGGATCAAGTATCGAATAAAACGGATGGATTCAATATGGTCTTCTTAAGCCGACTTGACTGTCAGCCTATCTTATAGTTGCCGCCTAAACCGAGTCTTTCCACTTACTTCTTGCTAATAGAATTTTTCTACACCGATTTATCTTTCAAGCGAGTGTTGACAGTGCATTAGGAGCCTGGGATGATGGAAAAACATCAAAATTTTAGCTCGGTTGTGTGGCACGTGCCACGTCAGCAGTGCGACTGTAATGGCCTTTGACACGGTCAAAGGTCACTGTTCACAAAATTACATTGCCTTGAACACGAATATGAAAAACAGGGAGACCTTCTTGTAATGTTCCTTGTCCATTATAAATATAACAGCCTCTGGCGGTGAAAGCCGGCATTACATACCGTTAGCGAGTCTACCCAAATAAATAACGCTCCACTGTCCCCCCCTCCTCCTGAAACTTGAATGAAGTCCAAATTAGCGCCCGAGGCGTCCGGAAGAACATGCGAAAGTTGGTAATGGAAAATGTGTACAAGTTTACGGCTCTCAGCTTTCACTTTGATGCATATTCAGCCAGCACCCTCCATGTAAAAAGTTTATTTGGAAAGCGCTCCAAAAGCAGCCTCAGTTCAGCCAGTTCCAGCGCTCGTGGTGGTCTTCTAACCTTGTAAAGTTTGCTTATGTGAAGTTGATGAGTTTGTCAACGACGATGATTATGAGGATGATTACATCATCACGAGGATGGGAAACATGCAGAAATGTTCGTGGTAGGTCTTGTTCAGAAATTAGTTCCAAAATGGCGGCAGGCCACTTGATAAAGATTAATTTTGGCGCGAGATTTCAATTAACCGCCGGTGTCATGGAGTTAACTCGGGCAAAATTGGCTTCGAAAGCTTTGGCTTACCAGAATTAGAAACTCAAAATTTTATTTAAAAAGTGCAGATTTTTTTAATTGTTCCTGAAAAAACATTTTTACAAACGTGGCTCACTTTTTCGAACCAAAATTCTCTCATTAAACCTCACCAGCATCTCACCATTCTCATATTGAATTTTTGTGGGACGTGTGAAATGACCTGTGCAAAAATCCGATTCCATACATAAAACCCCGAAAGAACCACGAATCTCCGTCGACGACGACTCTTTCCACGCCATCAGCATCCGTCTTGGCGGAATGACAGGAGCAACAAAATATTCATTTGTCTTCCGCTTCGGCGAACCTCAGCGAAACCGACGAATTCATGTACATCGCCCGGCTTATCTCCTGGAACTTCAGAGGCCGCCTGTGGTTCTCCTTTCTGCGGTCGTCCCGTTGAATCGAAATTTTTACGACGTGAGCATCACAAAAACGCCTGTTTTGCTGAGAAAAATGTCGGTTATTTCTCTCGTTGTGAGAAACAAAAATATGCGTTCATCGAAGCGATCGTATATATGTTTCGTTCAAGTTGTTGGATGAAAGGCCAGGGTGAAAAAATTCGAGCAATTCGCTATATTCACTCGCACACATCCAGTACAACTTGAAGGCGAATTGCCGGTACTTGCTTCGTATTAACATTTCTATTTGCTATACGTCTCCATTTTCTCGAGTTTGAACCGCATATTTCGGGGAGAAACTGGAGAATTCCAGGGTGAAAGTTATGAGCTTTCTCACTTCAGGTGCTTTCACAAAAAGACAGCCGCACGTGTCCACAGTGATTTACCGGAGGTTTTCTCCAGTTACTTCAGAATCTTCCAGCAGCCTTTCAACGACACGTTTTTCTCCAGTATTTTGCTGGAGAATCCTTGGAATTCCATTTTATCTTCATTCAAGCGAACATGACGATGTCGCCGGTAATGACTTTGTCAGTGCGGCCTCGTCGAATACTCAAGAAAGAGCCAAACTTAATACTGATGACAGGCTCCAAGGATATCTACAACATGATGCATTAACTTCTGTGGATTTGACTTTTAATGGAGGACACGTGGTGATTTTGCAAAAACAGAAATTGTAATTTAAGGCAATTTGTTTTACTTACTGAGCAGCTGACTGAAATTTTCAAAGGTTGAATTTGTAACTGAATGAGGTGAGCTTTCTTCTTAAGAGACAAATTAGGGCTGTGTGACACGCATATGAATTATTTATAAGACGAAAAAGAAAGACTTGAAAAAGTTTTGCGGAACGAAACTTGATTCTTGCCTGGAGAAGCCGCGTGGCTTCTTAAATTAAAAAGAATTGGTTGACATGACGGCGGAAGTTATATCAGTCGCAGACGGAGAAATGAGACAAAAATTGGGCATTTTTCAACAAGGTAATGAAAGCGACGTTGATACTTTTGGAGCTACTGGAGAAAGATTTGCTCTGGAGAGAAATGGCAACTGGAGAAGTTTTGCCGAGGTTGGGGAAATGCAGCAAATTAAATCGCTGTCATGTCGTCGTCGCTGAGCTTGTGTCCTTTGATACTCCGCGAGATTGCAAGAGTAAACAGCAAAGAGGATGACAAACTGGCTGGAGAAATAAATCTGCTGGAGAAAACAAGAAAGAAGCAACATCTTGTTGTTTGTGTGATATTGTCTTGCTGCAGAACGGGAAGGAAAGAGGAACAAACACGTGGAGAAGAATACGAGGCGAAAACGTTCAAAAGCTTTTTAATGTTTAGTTCAAAGCAAAGTAGAGACAGTTTCGATACTTTTGTGTATTTTCTCCAGGAAAATACCATGGAGAAAGAGCGGAACTGACAAACTTGATTCTTCTCACGATCGGCAAAGTCTTTGGAGGGTTCGGCGGAAGTGGGGAAGAGAAGGCGCTGATGATACAAGGTGACTTCATCGACTGGAGAAGAGCTGGGAACATGCTGGAGAAATCCCGGAAAAATAGAAACTCTGGAGAAAAAATATGGGACAAACAGTGGTAAAGAGATGGGTTAAGTATCGGTAACCATTAAAAAGGTTTGAGAAGAAACAAGCCTTGTTCGTTGGAAGTTCTGGAGAAAGTAACCAAAAAAAGCTGGAACAAGTCCTGGAGAGAAGAGCGTGACAGCAACTGGAATTCGTAAGCACCTGTGTGAATTGGAATGATTGGAGAAGATGGCTGGAGAGGATGGAAAAAATCGAGGAGAGATAACATGTAGAGAAACAAAGTTTTTTTCTCCAAAGGAACAAGTGTATGCGGAACGGGTGTGGAATTTTAAAATTCTGGAGAGAATCCCGAAGAAATTGCTGGAGAAGAAAAGAAACAAGGGAAACGTGAACGTGAGTTTGTAAAAGTGCTGGAGAAAGGTGATTAAAATTGTATAAGGTGTTTATGGCGGATGGAGGTTGAATATTGAACAGTTGGCGAAAATTTCCAGCAACTGGAGAAAAATTCGCGACTTCATATTCCACGCTAAGAGCCGCTACATTTTAAAATTATCTACAAAAATTTCAAAACTGCTTAGGCCAAGTGGCTAACTAGGCTGAATTGACATAAAAGTTAACGGGGCGACCAGTATTATTAGCACCAGCGACAGACTCGTATTTTTTCGATGGAATCGACTGGCGAACTTCGCTGCAATTTTGAAGTTCATGGAATTGGCGCAGCAGCGTGGCGAAGGACGGGCGGCGGTTTGGGTACAGGCTCCAGCATTGAAGGCATATAGAGTATCTGTGAAGAAAAACTCAAAAAATAGCGCCAAATTTAAACTTCTTGGCGCTTAAATAATAGCGCTTTAGGTACTTACACCTCCTGAAGCATCTCATCGGGCTTGGCCAAGTACCGGCCATCGGCCAAATGTGTGACAAAGTCCAGGGACCACGTGGGAAATTCGAGGTAAGGGACTGTTCCAAAGGTAAAAATTTCCCAAACAGTTATGGCAAAGGACCAGACATCGGATTTAATGGAGAAAAGGCGCTGCTTGAGACATTCTGGGGGCATCCAGCGCCAAGGAAGTGCGATCTGAAGAAGGACGAATTTGAAGTTAGTCAGTGCTAAATTTGCAAGAGTTTGGTGCCGATTTCATAAATGCTCAAATCGTCACTGTCGTGTACAAGATTATACGGGTGACATTTGTTAGTGATTCATACCGCTTCTTTCTGGTAGAACTCATAATTTCCCAGATGGCGCGCGAAACCAAAATCGCTGATTTTTACGAGGTCTCTACGAAACACCAAAACGTTTCGAGCGGCAAGGTCTCCATGCAAAAGCTGTAAAAATTCTATTCTTTGGCAAATGAACTACGGGCAGAAGATTTTGAAAAGCCTTGAGAACTCTTACACTTTTGGACTCTAGAAACGCTATTCCAGTTGCTATTTGCTCAGCCCAAAGAAGTTGTGTATTAGTTTTGATGCAAGAAGCTCCTCCTTCAGCCCTTTGAAAAACAACATCTTTCTAAAGGTTTGATACACTATTTTTAAATCTAAGAAACGAATTGGCAAACTTACTCTTCTTTGGTATCAGCTTCAGAACTGCCACTGAATTTTGGTTTCGGCGAATGACGCCTCAGATAATCGACAAGAGCGCCGTAGAGGCTGAATTCCATGACAATGTAAGCTTCACCTGAAATGCTCAATATTCCAAGTGTTTCAAGCCCCACATTCGACGATAATTTTATAAAAAATTGCAAGTCTTTAATTGCACATACCTCGCCTGATACCACTGACTTCAGCGCCGTACAACTTGACAATAAACTCATGGTCTCCAAGTTTCGACATCATTTCCAATTCTTTCTTCAAATCAGCAATTAAGGCGTTGTTGGCTACCTCTATTTTGGGCGCTTTGATGGCCACCAGAGTATTGTTGTAGGTTCCACGGTAAACTTTGCCGAACTGGCCTTCGCCGATGGGGGCGCTATTCTCTACCAAGGGGAAAGCGTAATGTCGAAGTATATATTATTTGACCTTCCGTCTATTACTTCAACTTAACTTACCGATCTGAAGCTCATTGGGCGGTATAATTGCCGAAATCGGAATCTGCAATGGACCATCGGCGAGGGTGCCTTGTCCATTGGTGCGTTTGATCCTCAGACCCCCTGACAACTGCGCCACCTGTTGGGATAAAGTCCCTAGCTTTTGAAATAATAAATTATTTTTCATAATCGTTTCAAAAACATTAAAAAACCTACCCGCTTTCTCCTCCACCGCCGGTAGAACCAACCGCCAGTGGCGCCACCTACTACGACAACAAGCACAACAGCAACTGGGACAACAACTTCGACCATGAAACCGGAACTTGCTACTTCTGCTTCAAGCAGCAAGGTCTGGTAGCATTGGTCATGATTTTTAATATCCCCATCGGACGTATTGCAATTAGTAGGTCCATGTCTATTGATGAGCATAGCGTCAGAACAGTCGTACTTTCCGTCGCCATTGCAGTCCTGTCCAAATTTTCTTTAGTTACGAATTTTTCCATTTGCGTTTTGAATTTGTTTTTGATTTTTCATGATGACCTACTCGCTTATACTTGTTTGAGTAAAACATTGCCGTCCTGATAGCACAATCGAGCTTCGTGGCGCACTTCCGGAACTCTGCAAAACCATAAGATCTTGCTCCGTATTGAATTCAGGATTTTTTGGAAATTCGCGGAGTCATACCCTCCATTTTGAACGTTTCGTTCGCTTTGATAGCGTCCCCGAAAGACACTTTGTGCGTTTCGTTCCATGGGATGACCTTGTTAAACTCAGGAAGACTTGAATCTTGCCACGCCCAAACCGTGAAGTACAGAGGACCGCAAGTGCTGCAATCGTCCGGTGAAATCAAGTCAGCTGTGCATCCTGTCGGTGGATCCCAGTAGCATCTGCACTTGATGCAGAAGTTCTCAAAATGGCTTATTGTGATGTCCGAAAATCTTTGAGCTGCTAGTGGTACTGCGCTGAAGGTCACGACGAGAACAACGAATACTGAAAACAGTCTACTGAGATGTTCAAAAATTGGCTGCATTTTAGCAGCTGAGAATAGGCTTTTGGACAATCTTGGAACACGGAAATGAGTACAAGGAAACCTAGAATTGCCTCGTGTCTTGTTTCGATATATTGCGGTGAGGAAGCTTGGCTAAGAAGAAATGTTCAAGGTCATAAGAAAGATTGGAAGTATTGATTCGTGGGTGGGTGATTCATAAGAGTGAATATTTTTTAATCGGAAGGGCGGATATCCTGCAGATATTCGCTATTGTGATTGAGAAACAAATGGTTTAAAATCAGAAAGAGGATTTATACAAGTCAATAAAATTGTATTTATAAACTTATAGCTTTGAATGACACCTTAGTTCGTCTCGTGATTCCTTGAAGTATATATCACACCACTCCAGTTTGGGAGGAAGAAATATAAAAAATATGGGGTCTTTCACTTAGAATCGAGACTCAAAATTTCTTCACTTGGTTTCTGGAAGTACTGATCCAGTTCCTTGCTGAACTCCTGGTAATCGTTGGCGGTGCCGTCTGTTTTACTATAGTCGTTGAAGAGATTCAAGAAGTAGCCTTCGAGACAGGCGAAACTTGGGCGGCTGTCCGAGTCCAGTTTCCAACAGTCGAGCATTATCATGTAGCTGGTATGATCAACAAACATTAAAAAACTGGAGTATCTGCAGATATCCTCCAGAATTTATTATGCACAGCTTACATTTCCGTTGTAGCCCCTTCAGGCCGTCCAAGTCGATCTCCCTTCTTGAGCCCTTCGCAGTACTCGGGAGTACAATACTGAAGTCCTCCATTCGGCACCACACCAAACGTGAACACTTCCCACAACGTTATACCATAGGACCACACATCGGACTTGACCGAAAAGATTCTTCGTTCAAGGCTCTCTGGAGCCATCCAGCGCCAAGGCATCGGGCCGTCGCTCTTCTGGTACTCATCATAGTTCTCCAGGTTACGAGCGAAGCCAAAGTCGCTGAGCTTGACGAGCTCGATATTGAAGAGGAGTACGTTTCTTGCCGCGAGATCGCCGTGCATAATCTTTTTGGATTCCAAGTACGCCATGCCCGAGGCGATTTGGTAGGACCAGCGAAGTCGGATTTTGTAAAGGCCTTGGCCGAGGTCGCTTACGCCGCTGAAGTTCCATCTCCGTTTAGTTAATGGCGGTTCAATAATTTTCAACTAATAATTTACTCTTGACTTACACAGTTCCTGGCCTCAAGTGGACATATTCGTTTAATTTGGAGGACTCATCCAGTTTGATCTGGTTCTCCTTAGCATAGCCCCGCATGACGTCCAGCAGCGACCCGTAGCGGCTGAGCTCCAAAACCACATGCACGATGCCTTGAAAGTAGTAGGATAATTTCACAAAAAAGTTCAACTTCCCGCCAAATTTAAATTAACCTACCTTTTTTAAACAAGCTAATTTCCGCGCCAAAAAATTCAACAATGAACTGATGCTTCCCAACGCTCGCCATCATCTCCAGCTCTTTTTCAAACTCCCGCGTTGCTGTAGTATTCAACAGGTTCAGTTTTGGCTCTTTGACCGCCACAGGAGTTCCATTAAATGTGCCTTCGTAAACCACGCCAAAGTGGCCTTGGCCAAGGATCTTGTCTTTACCTGCACATGGAGTTGTAAAAACTATGGTTACAAGGACATCTAAAAAGCAAGGATTTCTGCTTCATATAGTTTGAAGGTCATGTTACGTAGGACAAGTTCTGTCGGTTGTATGATGATGGAGAGTGGAACCGTGATCGCGACGTCATCTGGTGTGATTTTGGTTTTGCGGGCAATTTGCTGCACTGTGGGTATTCCACTTCGCTGAGTCAGCTGTCGAATAACCATAACAGTATGAATTGTAGTAACTTTTCGTCGCATTCATATGTGGTTTCTTACCATTCGCTTCCTGTATAGAACACAGACGATCAAAATGGAAGAGCCAATGAATAGGATTACCAACCCCAAACAAACATAAAGAACAATCGTGGAACTGTGGCTATCGCTGCTGATGAATGGAGTTCCCGGTCTTGCTTTATGAGTCCCCGAAAGTTCAGCAAAACAAGTTAGAAAAATATCAACAGCCGTTTTGGTATCATGATCTATGAAACCCTTGCAGTTGAAGCCTGAGAAGAACATTCGACCGAGATCGACACAGGTAAAGTTGCCGTCTTCGTCGCAGTCGGTCATGAAGTTCCTGGTGTAGCTTCGGATCACTTCAATGGAGCAGTTGAAGTCTTGAGCACAGTTTACAAATCCTGAAACAAAGGAAGCGTTAGACGAATTTACAGCAAGATCTCCTAGTATCCTTGTATCCTTACTAGTATCTTCAAGTGTTGAATTTTCGCCAGGAAGGGCAATACTTCCCGCGTCCGTCCAATAAGGCTTGGAAATTCGAAAAGGTCCACACCAGCGTGAAGACGCTGCTTGGTTTCCATCGCAACCAGTGCGTCCACAAAGGCGCTTGAATTCACACAAGCAGTTGATACAAGTAGAAGCTTCTGGAGAGTCCAAAAATGAATCGTTTTGCTGAGCGGAAATAAGTGGCGGTTGGTGAAGTACTGCAGAAATGACAATAAACGGGGCGAGGTAGCGGAGCGCCATTTTTCCGAAAGCTCCGAAAGATTTTTGTGTTCAACTGAGTACGATTTTAGAATGAATGCAAAAATGCGGAAGAAGTATTTTCTTGGTAAGTCCAAATTAAGACTTATGGTTTAACGTTTAAGCTTGCCACAATTGCATTTTTTCTGACAATTTGACCCACAACGAAATGGCGGTCAAGTTCATTAAGAAAGTAGGAAGTAAAACTACCATAACAGCAGGTTTAAAAAAGAATATCATTGATACAGATACAAAAGTTCAGGTCGGAATAATTTCATTATCTAGTTAATCAACTTATGTATTGGATCATTTAAAATCATGACGCTTTTGGCGCCACCTGAACATAACCTTCAAGTTCATGAGTGAAATTCTGGTAGTCGGTTGACTCCTCGTTACTATAGTATGCATACAAATTTAGAAGGAAATTGTCCATGGATGTAAAAGATGGGCGGGAATCCGGTTCGATCTTCCAACAATTGAGCATTATTTCGTATCTGGAAAACATATCGCCACTTAAAAAATATCATCTTCGGTTTATTGATTTCTAGAGTAGAAGTGCTTACATTTCCATTGTGGCCCCTTCGGGTCTTCCAAGTCTGTCTCCCTTCTTGAGCGAGTCGAAGTACTCTGGCGTACAATAATGAAGTCCTCCATTCGGCACCACTCCAAACGTGAACACTTCCCACAACGTCACTCCAAAGGACCATACATCGGACTTGATTGAAAATACTCGACGTTCAAGGCTCTCTGGAGCCATCCAGCGCCAAGGCATCGGACCTTCGCGTTTCAGGTACTCATCATAGTTCTCCAGGTTACGAGCAAAGCCGAAGTCGCTCAGCTTGACGAGCTCGACTTCAAAGAGAAGTACGTTTCTTGCAGCGAGGTCGCCGTGCATAATCTTTTTTGACTCCAAGTACGCCATGCCCGAGGCGATTTGGTAGGACCAGCGAAGTCGGGTTCGGTACATCCCTTGGGCGGTTTCGCTGACTCCACTGAAATTGGTCAGTTAATCATCAATATCAACTCCAGTTAAAGAACTAAATCGATCTGCTGAAACTGGCGAACTTACGAGGAATCAGGCCTCAGGTTCACATATTCGCTCAAATTTGATTCTTCCAATTTGGCCTTGTTGTCCTGAGCATAAGCTCGCATGAAGTCCAGCAGCGACCCATAGCGGCTTAGTTCCAGGACAACGTGCACAATACCTGTACAAAAATCCAAAACACTGAAATTTTTCGCCTTCAAAATTTATCTGAATTTTGGCGCCAAATTTAAACACACCGACCTTTTTTAAACTGGCTGATTTCCGCCCCATAAAATTGGACGATATGTGGATGCTTCCCAACATTAGCCATCATTTCCAGCTCCTTTTCAAAGTCCTTCGTGCATTGCAGGTTGAGCATGTTGAGCTTGGGCTCTTTGACAGCAACAGGTTCTTCGATGTACTTGCCTTCGTACACGATTCCAAACTGGCCTTGACCCAGAACCTTGTTTCGGTCTACCGTAAAACTCACACTAGTTACCCAAACCTTCTAAAAGCTAAAATTCAAGGATATCTAGAAGAAGAAATGTCTTACCAATTACAAGCTCGTCGGGTTGTATAATGATGGACAAGGGTACGGTAACGGTTTTGTCGTCGGGAGTTATTTTGGTCTTGCGCACTATTTGGCATACGTTCGGCATGGCGTCTCGCTCTGCAATCTGGTGGAATATATGGGAATTAATTCTAATTTTTTCTAAAATCCTCAAACCAGTTTCTTCAAGAACCTCACCAATTTCAGCCGATTCTGATACAACTTGTAGATAATAATCAAACAGGTCACAATGAAAACCACAAAGAACCCAACTGCCATGTACATATACAATTCGAGCGAAGCGCCATCTGTGGAATGCGCTTTGTCTCCTTGAAGTCCTGGAGGCTTGAAGACGGTCGGCTCCCCGCTGAAATTCGCGTAGCACGTTTGAAATCTATTGAGGACCGACCTGGTATCATGATCAACGAAGCCTTGGCAATTTGGACCCAAAAAGAAGAGCAGACTCAGGTCAGTGCAGGTGAACTTTCCATCTTCGTCGCAGTCTTTCATAAGGCGCTTGCTGTATCTTCTGATGGTTTCGAAAGAACAGTTGTAGGTTTGAGCGCAATTTTTGAACCCTGCAAATCAGCAAGAATTGACCTTGAAATTTAAGCTCCTCAACTACCTTAGTTCAAAAGCCTTCAGGCTTGAAGTACTGACTTGTAAACTCGTTCTTTGAAGTTTCTCCCGGCACTTCAGGGCTTCCCGCGTCTTTCCAATAAGGCTGAGAAAGGCGAAAAGGTCCGCACCACTTCGAAGATTCAACGGCGTTTCCATCGCAGACCGTGGCATTACAACTGCGTTTGAAGTCACATAAACACCGGATGCAAGCGTCGGCTTCTGGCTTGCTCAAGAAGGTCAGGTTTCCAGCCGCTTGAATGGCCAAAGGCTGCAGAAGAACAAACAGCCAAAAATTTGTGGCTTTTGAAATCTCCATTTCGAACGTCGTCCCGCCGGAAGGAAACTAACAGAATTACATGGGATCAGTTGGTTCGATGAGCTCCATTGGGTTGTGTAAAAGCCAAATCTGGTTTAAACTGGTTCTGCATGCACAATTTCCATTAGCGACAAAAATATTGGCCATTGGTCATTTGGCCTAACGATTCCGGGTTCCGGAAGTCAATACGATAAGAATGATAAGAATATTTCTTGCTAATGTACAGAAGATAACATACTTTATTTATTCTTATAGGTAACGAGAACTAATTAACATGGCGCTGTTTCCTAATTAAGTATACAATTAGGCTATATATTTTCAGTTTCAGTTTTAAAATTTAAAGTGCCGTGAAGATTCTTCAGGTTTTTGGAAAACTGGCATCAAATAATCGTCAGCGTCATTGATATCGGAAGATAGCAAAATTTCGTAGTCGCGCCCAATGTGACAGGTGATGTCGGCTTTTTTCAGCGTTTCGCTCAGTTTAGCAAAAGATGGACGCCGCTTCGTCTGAAGCTCCCAGCAGGATAACATGAGTTCATAGCTAGAAATTTTTAAAAATTTATAAGAATCTTATTAAAACCTTCAAAAAGATATTTTTTTAAACTGACATGTCGTTGGGGACGCTGTGGGGCTGACTTAGTCGACCGCCTTTGCGCAGTAAATTGAGGAACTGCGGAGTAAGGATGTCCATGTTGGCGAAGGGTTCTCTGCCAAATGTGAAGACTTCCCACATAGTAATTCCAAAGGACCAAGCATCCGAAGAGTGTGAGAACAAGTTCCGTTCGAGGCTTTCAGGAGCGAGCCAGCGCCAAGACATTTTGGTTTCCTGAGCAATCGAAATAGTTGGAGCTTGGAGCTAAAGATAATTGAGAAGTTACTATTGTTGAAGACCTACACCGCATTTTTGGTAAGCGTCAAACCCCTTGAGACTTCTGGCGAGCCCAAAGTTGCTGATTTTGGCAGTGTGAAGGGTACTCAGAAGTACGATTTTGGCGCACAAGCCTCCATGAAGTACTTTTTTGGACTCTAAATACGCCATTCCTGAAGCAATCTGCCGGCACCAGCTGATTTGAAGTTTGTAGATTTGTTCATCAGGGTTACTGGGGATACAAAATTATTACACATTATTATTTTCTTTTTTGGCGCTTAAATTCAAAACCATGAAAAAAATACGATTTTTTACGTACGATGCGTTTGCGAAGACCGACAGAGGCCCTTGGAAGTGCACCTCTCGCGAGACTTCAGCAGATCTGTTGGAATTGTTCTTCATAAAGTCCAGGAGCGACCCCAGGGGGCAGTACTCCAAAGCAATGAAAGCGACGCCCTTTCGAATCCGACTGATCTCTGCTCCAAAAAAGTGCACAATGTTTTCATGGTGACCTACAAATGCCATGATTCCCAATTCTTTCTCCAAAGTCTCTGTGGCCAACGGCGATCCCTGCTTCAGTTTGGGCGATTTTATGGCCACCTTACGAGAATCGTAGCGGCCTTCGTAGAGGATGCTGTATTCGCTGTCGTCCATGACCTGATCTGCGTCTGGAAAAAAACTTGAAAATATACATCGACGAAACCGTAGTAAAACTTCAAAGTTCAAGCTATCATACCAACAAAAATCTCTTCCGGCGGAATGATGTACGACAAGGGCAAAGTTATGGCCATTTCATGCTTTGGCGCTTCGTGCTGCAGAGGTGGTACTCGAAGTACTCGAGGGGTTCTTGGGGGCTTCGGACTCCTGGGACCATTGGTCGAGTTCATTGTCCGTAGAGGAGGGGCCGAAGGCCCCTCCTGGTGTTGGGGACCATGGTCCCCGTGGTCCCCATGATATTCATTCATATGCTTCGGCAGGGGCGGCGGTTGCCCATGGAAGTATTGAGCGTTTTGATGATTCGAAGAAGGACCCGCTAATCCAGCATTCGAAGTCTTTGGGGGTCTCGGCGGTGGTAAAGTACTTGTTCGATTTTGACGTTCTTCACGGTCGTATCTCTTAAAATAAATAAAAAAGTTTCAGTCAAAACATTCGTTTGGTTTATTCATCCTCAATTACTGCATCTCATACGTCTGACGTCGATGACTTACAGTTCGATATCGCCAACACAACAAGAAGACTATTAGCGCAATCACAAAAATGACCCCCAGCGGACCTACAATAAGGTAAATTTTGGGGACCGAATGCCACAAACCGGGGTCACGATCGGTCCCCGTTTCGGTCCCGTTCGCAATCTGTTTTTCTGTGTTCATATCAATGAGACGTTGAACAAGACTTGAGTTGTCCGCCGAGTTCCCCATGGTCGCATTCATCATGTCGTCGTAACACTTGGCCACGCCCAGAATGAAGGGGTCTTGGTAGGTCAAAGGGTACTGGGTGCACTTGGGGCCTTGTTCGTGAAGGCGTGCGATGTCCAAGCAGGTGATGGTGCCGTCAATGTCACAGTCCTGAAAACAGGTCAAAGGTCACCTTCCCCTATTTCAACACATTTTGATGCTCCCACAGTGCTTACCAAATTCGCGTATCTTCTCGAATAGCCTAGAACAGTGGCCTTGGCGCATCGGTAGCTTGTGGTACACAATATGAAGTCTGGACCAAATGTTGTTTTAGTCGGAGCAATTTTTTTTACGAAACCACTGTAACTTACCGTCCTCCGAAGCCTCTGTCGAAGCCCTTGAAGTCCGATTAGCTTTCGCTGACCTAATGACTTGTTGTAACGTCAAAGCTCCTCCGTCAATCCAATAAGGTTTCGATATCCGAAAAGGTCCGCAGACAATTTCCGGTGGAATCCCGTAACACAGCTTATCTTGACAACTTCCTCTGTACTCACACAAGCAGCGGATGCAAGTGTCCGTTTCTTGCTGTGCTATAGACGATGTTCCAACTCTGGTGGAGGCAAGAACGTTGAAGCAGAATATCGGTGATAGAACAAGTAGTAGAAATGGGCCTGGCAACATGATCTTATGCGGGTGACGTCACAAATTAGTGCATCTTGGTATCTGTTCTGGGAAATTTGTATTCGATGTACCTTACCTCTTCAATGAGATAGAAACGTTGAGACAAGTGAAGCCGATTTATCAGCAGCGGAAACAGTTTTTCAAAACCATCTGATTCACGTTCCGGAGAAGACAGAGATACCGATTTCAATTTCGTCGGTCCAGTTTGATTAAAAAGGTAATTGACTTTGCGCGCAATTCAATTTCCAAAGACGCAAACGCTGGACGACTGATGACGCTTACGGTCATCAGCGTTGATGAACCACCAAAACGATCCCGCTTATGACGACTGGTCAAGCAAAGTAACATGTTTCTTAACGGATTTCAAGTTGGATATTGTGAACACGCAATTGTAATTATAGTTAACGAGTTTTCTGAAATAAATAGAAAGAAACTGGCGCTTGTATCTGGATACCTGATCGCTGCTCTCGTAACGCTGGAAAGCGTTGCTTAAGGTTCCAGACCGCGGATAAGCTTTGATTACATACGTTCAAACGAATCTTGCCTATACAAAACTAGCTTTTTGCGTTTCATGTAATCCATTGTCTGTCCAGACTGATTAGAAAAGCCAAGAGACCAAAAATACCATTTCAAAGCTTCTTTGATCTACGCCACCGAAACCTGAGCGAAGCCAAAGTAGCCGCAAATGCCACACCAAAATCCGAAATCGACGAAAAGCTTGGAAAGTTTGTTGGAGCAATATGTCGTTACCGGAGACTTTTGATTAGCAAGCCGAAATGCCCTCTGAGCATAACTTTTTTTAGTGACAAATATCTTTCGGTTGCAGATGTTCCAAATGGTTTCCTTTGTTTTTGTTGTGTGGTGTGTCCACTACAGGTTCCACCGGTTGCTGCCATTACATAACATGGCCGCCGCCATATTGTTTGTAACCGAGTTTCTTGGGCGCCTTCAATTTCGTCAATTACTTTTCTCTCCCGCCGAAATACACTGTAGACAAGAAAAACGACAGTGTTTTAGGACTAAACTTTTCCTCCCTTTGGACCGGACGAAAAAGTTAACCGATTCGGTAAAAAATGTATCCTGTTTATATGTTATTACGCCAGTGGCACTGGAGGACTCTGGATATATATTGTGGTCAAAGAAAAACAAAAGTCAGGAAGCGTGAAATGATAACATGTACGTTATTTGGTCAACAACTGGTAGATCAATACAAAATACCCGCCACAAAAATAAACCGGGAAACCCGGTGTTGAGAGGCAGCTTTAGCTCGCGATTTAAAAGCATTATATTTATATATATAAGTC
>JAQGBJ010002438.1:0-16512 GCA_034698345.1 Sphaeridia pumilis
TACAACGTCTACGCGTATAAGGTTTTGGATGAGGCGAACGCTTTGGCCTTTTCCAACGTTTTTGGTTGTGAGCTGTCGATACCTAATGCGAGTTATGTGCAGAGGAAAACAACGTTGTATGAGCCTGGTGAGTTGGGGGATGGTTTGAGTAAAATATTGAAAAGGCGATACTAACGCCATCTCTTGGTTTGGTTTTCAGCAATGGCGCTTATGCACAACAGAGCTGGAGGAAGCAGGAGGGGAGGAGGAGACGCGTCGCTGCTGGTGGAACTGGTGGGGCTGGGGATGTGCTTTGTTTACCTGCGGTGGAGTTTTGAGTGTTTACGTCGTCATTAGTGAAAGTTAATACGATATTAATTAATCTTTAATTAGTTGATTGATTTGGATTTTTGGTATTGCATAAGACCGTGTAAGAATAGCTTTTTGTACGAGAATAAGAAATGTGATCGTCAGTTTCAATGAAAATCCAAAAAGGCAAAGAGTGGAGAGCCAAAATCTGAAGTGGAAAACAAAAGTTACCGTGTCAATAGTGAGCCAAAGTTCAAGCAAGACTGACGGGTTGTCACTATGAAATTAAGCGTTTACAAGTCTTTGAGTTTTTAAGTCCGTATTATACGTGAGTTTCTATTCTTCCGCACCTCCTGTCCTAGTCAACACGGATTGTCGTTTTAATAGTTTAGTTTATTCACAACAAGATACATTGAAAAGTAATCTAATACATAATAGTTGGTACTGACTACTACTACTGACCCAGCAAGTCTACATTCCGGTTTGATACGCGTTATGATTATAGTGTGTAATGTACGAATTAAGTGAAAGCAGCTTTGTCGAAGTTGCTACCGATGAGCTCATGTAAAAGTAATCTATCCGTATCCGTAGACTAAGGGTCAATTTTAAGGTGAATTAATTGCTGTAACTACGCCCTCTGGCGATAAGAACAATAAGAACGGAATAAATACAGTCGGAAATTAACAGGTGGAACTAAAAAAACCCTTTTAGAACCAAAAAGACATGACTTCCAGAGCAAAAACAGCTACAGCGAACAAAAGCAGAGCAATAACAACGTTGACCAAAAAGGTAATTCCAGGATCCGCCAACCGCAGCTCTCTGACTTCATCGAACGTTTCTGAGACTTCCTCGTTGAGGGATTCATTGACTGGCGGTCTCAAAATTATGTCCCATTTGTACCACAGGTTGAGAATGCCTGACTCCTGAATCGCGTAAATTCGTTTAATCATCCAATTAGCAGGCTCCATGTAACGGTTTTTGACGAAGATGTAAAACGGCGAGTCGTTCCGATCATAGATGGCGCGCTTTGTCTTCCGAGCTACTTCAGCGCCGCCAGTGTGGGCGTACTGAACTCGCGAGTCCTTGACCATTGCCTTCTTAAAGAGGTTCCAATACCAAGGGAATTCGGACTTGCGAATAATGTATGCTGATTGGTGTTTTCTGGTCATCCAAAAGGTTTTGATGTAGTAATCATCATCAGCCGCGATGCCTTCTCTAAAGGTGTAGTTAATGCTGCTGTCACATGGTTTGAAAATCTGGAAAATTACTTCAAAGCTAATGTTCCAATGATCTGGGCCCTTTAAACCAATTTCGTTCCATTTATCCACGTTTTCGTGATATTCGACCCCCGAAAGCTGACCGAAGTGGCTCACACACATTAGTGTAACCTTGGCGGGGAATCGAATTTTATGTTGCTCCTGGTTTATTTGGAGCCACTGATCAATTCGATGTTCTCGAAAATCTCTCCACGTTAAATGATTAGCTAGAGAAGTCATGTATGTTTGCCAGTAAGTATCCGATTCTTCACCATAGCATCGATAAGACCAATCTTTTGGCTGACGACCGTTAACCATCCACCAGATCCAAGCTTCATTCATGTAGTTGACGCTAACACTTCCATGCCTTGTGCAGTCCTCGTTTCTGACGAAAGTTAATAAACTGAAGTTCTCAAAGTCGTTCCAGTTTTCGAGGTTTGTTTTTTGTGGGAACTTGTTGACGTAGTTGGACTTCATGATTCCGCGAAAGCCGTTTGACAGAATCAGCATCGCCAGCATCCAAGGAATAACCACAAAAAGCAACGCCTTTTTTAACCCGTCGGCAGCGTCAGAAAGCGGCAAAGGTGACGAACACTGGTCCACAAATAAGGCGCCCAAGTAGCATATCGAGTCCCAAACGCTACGCAGGAGTTTCATCTTCGAAATTTTCACGAGCATCGTCAGCGTTGAGCGCGTAATGCTTCCGGCAATGAACTGCCATTTTGAGAATTCCACGAGCAAAGCCAGTACAAAGCAACAACATATTCCAGCAACAAAAATCGCCATCCAACTTTCAACATCGAATGCCTTGAGGTAGAGGTCAGAATCGTGACGCTTTGAAGTCACGTTTTGATCAGTGATAAACATGAATTCATCGCTAAATTTTTGTGGAGGTTTAAAAACGATAAGGCGAAGTACAGACTCAAGGAACATACCGACGTCGTGAAACCTCCATCCGGAATGGCGGAACGATGAACTGGAGCCTGAAACATAACACTGAAGAACCACGGATGTAAGATTCGTAACCGGTATTACGGTGAGTTTAAACTGGTATTCCAAGGCAGCAAAAGTGTTTATGCGATTCTGACTCCGAAATTGCTCAGCCGCTTTACAAAAAATGCCGGAAATATTGTTTTTGTGAACGTAACTGTTGTCATTGTTATACTCGTGATCGATGGCCCAATGAAGTTTTGTTCCCTTCAAAGTTGTGTCAATGACAACCTGTTGAATCCCATTCCAAAAGGTTTTTGCGTCGTGGTATGAAACATTGCGTTTTGATTCTTCTTCACTTAACGGGAACGGCGTCTTTAAGTTTTCGTCGCATGCGAGACATACAAGTTGAACCTGATTAGAAGTGGTGTATGGTTGGGATAAAGAAACGCCTAAAAAGAACAAGAACGAGTCAGTATTGGCCTGCATATGATGATTGAAAAGGATACCAAATCCATTGGATAGAACAACATGTTCGGGCAGGACGTTTTCTTTGAGAAAGATCAGGTTGTACTGCGGTCCAAACGTCACTTTGGTACTACGAAGTTTCGCGGCTGTTTCCCACAGGGCGCACTCCCCAACGTGACATTTTTTGAAGTGCTTGATTTTTTCTTCCATCTTGCCAGCAAGCCCGAACGCGTAGACGAGTGACCGAAGTCTCGGTGCATTTATTGCGATTCCATCAAACGTGAAATTCGGCTTTCTTGGAATGGTATCGAAATTCACATATAGCAACGGGATCTCGACCGTGCTGAAATCAAACAAATCGCTACCAAACTCATAAAAAACTAAAATTGGAACTACCGCGAATGGGACGATGAAACTAGTGTTTAGCAGGGACATCGGATTCTGCAAGGGAATACCGTCAATAGGATCAGCAATTAAAGACGTCATTTTGACGCCAATTCTGAAGCGCTACTGTGGTATTGGCAAGAACATCTCGGACCATCAAGTCGTGTTAATTTTTTCTGTTGATTGAGGGTATGAAGCTCACTTGTTCAGTTCAGAATCCAGGTTTGAGTACTCTTCAACAGTCACACAGCACGAATTTCATATATATTTTTTTGAAATTCAAACTTTCCGCTTGAAGCGGCTTTGAGAAACACTATGGAAGATACAGCCTTGATCACACGAGTAGCAATCACATTTGTCGTTTGCTTCATGCCGTTTGATTCTCTCACCAACCATGTATTTTTCAATCGCACTTTACTGGAAGGGGCAATCATATGCTGCGGACCAGTGCGTAACCACGGAAAATGGTGCTTGTAAACTTTGCAACTACATCATGTTTATTCAGATGATCCTCATCGGAAATTTCCAATATTTTCTACAATTTTATTTCTAGTAAAGTGTCCCGAGCGGTAAACTCAAACTTCAAGCTTTTGCTTACGTTACATTAATCACTTCTGGTCAGCGGCAAGTGTTTTGTTGTTTACTCACCATCTTATGTGATCAGCCATATGAAACTGATAGCTTGTGTAAGCAAGGCTTAGACACATTGAGTTTTTAAAAAAACAATTCAAATGGGTTAATTATGGTCAATCCAATGATTGCATTTTAGTGAAATTATGTGGCAAATTGCCAAAAGATTTTCAAACGCAGAAGAAGGACATGACCTCAAAAGCAAAAACGGCTACAGCTATAAAAAGCAGTCCAACAGAAATGTTTAACAGAAACGTAATTCCAGGATCCGCCAATCGCAGCTCCCTGACTTCGTCAAAGGTTTCCGAAACTTCTTCGTTGAGAGACTCGTTAACAGGTGGTCTAAGAATCAGATCCCATTTGAACCACAAGTTGAATATTCCTGACTCCTGAATACCATAAATTCGTTTAATCATCCAATTCGCAGGCTCAATGTACCGGTTTTTGACGAAGATATAGAAAGGCGAGTCGTTCCGCTCATAGATGGCGCGCTTAGTCTTTCCTTTGACGTCATTACCACCAGTGTGCGCGAACTGAGCTCGCGAATCGTTGACCATTGCCTTCTTGAACAGATTCCAGTACCAAGGAAATTCCGATTTGCGAATCACATAAGCCGATTGGTGTTTTCTGGTCATCCAAAAGGTTTTCAGGTAGTAATCATCTTGAACCGGAAAGCCTATCTTGAATGTATAGTTAGTTGTTACTGCGGGTACGGGTGCAAGGTCTCAAAGTCTTTCGCGAATAAGGTTCGTAGGTGATGTTCCAATGACTGGGACCTTTCAAAGCAATTTCTTTCCACTTTTGCACGCTTTCATGATATCCGACTCCAGAAAGCTGGGGAAAATGCTTCTTGCAAATAGTCGTAACTTCATTTTCAAAACTAATTACAGGTGATGTTCCAAACGCTTTATATTGCTCCTCCTCCAAAAGCATCAACTCGTCAATTCGATGTTCTCGAAAGTTTCTGAAGGAGACTGCTTCAGTCAGAGATATCATGCCTCTGGTCCAGGGAGTCTCTGACTCCTCGCTTTCATAGCATTTATGATACCAGTCTTTTGGTTGACGATCGTTAATAACCCACCAGATCCAAGCTTCATTCATGTAGACAAACGTCTTTTTTCCACAATCCTCGTCCCTGACAAAAGTGAACAAGCTGAAATTTCGAAAGTCTTTCCAGTGTTCGAGGTTTGTTTCGTGCGGAAACTTGTTGACGTAGTTGGACTTCATGACTCCTCGAAAGCCATTTGACAAAATCAGCATTGCCATCATCCAAGGAACCACCACGAAAAGCAGCGCCTTTTTTGACCTGACGGAACTGTCGGAAAGCGGCAAAGTTGTCGGACATTGATCCAAAAAGTAGGCACCCAAGTACCGCGCCGAGTCCCAAAACCTGCGCAGGAGTTCCGTCTTCAGAGTTTTCACAAGCAGCGCAAGAGCCACGCACGTGGCACCTCCGGCTACAGAAATAGCAACCCAACTTTCCAAGTCAAAAGCCTTGAGGTAAAGGTCAACAGCGTATTGCTTCGAAACCACATTTTGGTCAGTGATGAACATGAACTCATCACTTAAGTTTTGCGGAAGCTTCCAGCGAATCAGCTCAAGTGCTTGTAGTTGCCGGGCGAATTTCCATCCAAACTCGTACCAAGATAGTCTGGGGTTCAAATTCGGACAATCCCTGAGCAAAGTAAGGTTTTGAACTGTGAATAGCGTAAATCCTAATTGTGTTTGCAAGGCAGCAAAACTGTTGATCCGATGCTGGCCTATGAATTGCTCGAGAGCTGCACAAAAGAGACTGTATCTGTAAGTGTTATCATAATAGTCTTTGCCCCGGCTGTAGTCGTATTCGAAATCGACAGACCAATGAATTTTTGTACCCTCCGATGTTGCTTCCCTGGCAACCTGATGAATTCCAGCCCAAAAAGTTCTCCTGTCGTCGTATAAGAAAACAATTGGTTCCGAATCCCTCAGTACCACGTACGGATTTGTTCCTCCACACACCAGACAAGCAAATCGCACCTGATTTGAACTGGCGTAAGGCTGAGTTTTAGTAACGTTCAGAAAGTACACGAACGTGTTGGCACCAAGCCGTCTGTGCTCGTAGAAAAGCTC
Organism: Sphaeridia pumilis; assembly: GCA_034698345.1. Classification (NCBI taxonomy): domain Eukaryota; kingdom Metazoa; phylum Arthropoda; class Collembola; order Symphypleona; family Sminthurididae; genus Sphaeridia; species Sphaeridia pumilis. Next base: position 6,066 of record JAQGBJ010002438.1, read on the forward strand.
ATAATATCCTGTAAAAGGGCTATAAACATCTTCAGCAGGCTCGATAGATTCCTTGTGAAAGATTAGATTGAACTGAGGTCCAAAAGTAACTTTGGTGCCGCCAAGTTTAACAGCTGCTTCTTGTTGTTGGAATCGAGTGCAATGTTCCCCAATACATAAACCCCCGACTTGGGTTTTTTGGTCGATTCCCTCAGCAATGTCAAAAGCGTAGACGAGCGACCGAAGTCTTGGTCCGGTTAACGCAACTCTCTCGTACGTCAAGTTCGTTTTGCTCCGAAACGTAACGGAGTTGACATATAGCAAAGGAATTCCGACCGTTTTCGAGTCAAACAAATCGCCCCCGAATTCATATAAAACGAGAATCGGCATTACCGCGATTGGAACAATGAAACTGATGTTCAACAGCGAAACTGGATTCTGCAATACAATGCCGCCGCTACAAGCGGCAGCGGCGGTCATTTTAATCCTGTTCGAAGCTGGTGAGCTGCAAAACGGAGAGAATCCCGAAGAAATAATAATATTTTCGGTCTGGATTGAAGAACGGATCAGACACAATTATGCCGTGTGTTCGCGGGAATTGGGAAATATTTCACTTGAAATTTACAGAACTTGACTTTCAAGCATTACGGGCTTTTTACTATATTCGAAACTTGAAGTTTCATGCTTCATTTGGCTTTAAAATAAAACGGTAAGCGTGATAGCAAAGTGGCGGAAGCGGCAGCATAAATGACTGTTACAGTAACAGTGTAGTTAACGTAATTCCGCAATGCTGTGTAGTTGCGTATGATACGTAACGTAAAGTACGAACTGCGTAGTACGCGTAACTTCGTATATACTTGTAACTGCGTAGTTGACGTAACTTCGTATATACTCGTAACTGCGTAGTTGGCGTAACTTCGTATATACTCGTAACTGCGTAGTTGGCGTAACTTCGTATATACTCGTAACTGCGTAGTTTGCGTAACCTTCTATAAAGTCCTATGTAACTTTATAGTACCTACCTACTGCGCAATATACGTAACCTCAAGGCAAGCGGTAACTAGGTTAAATTTACCTGAGTACAATCATTGCTTGGGTTAACTATGGAGTTTGAGCAGTAAGATGTTAAACCGGGAGCGTTCAGCAAGACTGACGTCCCGCTTCTGAAGTTGGAGCAGCACTGTGGTTGCCGGAGGAAGAGCAACGAAACTGCGCAGTACAGCGTTGTTCGCTCCTCTCTTCCGTAGCGCTCATCTCTGTGCTCATCTCTTGCGCTCACCCATGCTGGGAAGATGCAGTGCTGATGGTGGAAAATTACCACCGCACGCCATAAGAAAACCATTAGGTCAAAGTTTGGAGGGCTGGCTGACCTCGAAGGAATTGACCTACAAACCCGACTTTCAATAGCAAAGGTCCTTGGGTGACTGTCTGTGCTCTGCCAAAAAATTATGACCCTACGACCTTCCGTCCGGCTGTTATCGAGAGGACAGACAGACAGACAGACAGACAGACGGACGGACAGACAGACGGACGGACAGACAGACAGACATCCAGTCATTCACTAAAAGTGGCTCCGCCACTTAATAAGAGAGGTCGAGTAGACCTTACTTTTTGTACTTTGGAAACAATCTACCAACTTCGGGGTAATATTCGTCAACGACTTCGGCGAAGTCAGCGACAACTTCTTCAACAGGATCCATTTCGGAGACACGGGTTTGGAGAAAAGCGCACTGAAAATTTTGCGAATTTTTGCGAAAATATCAACTGTCTGAGCAGACTCTGGCTTCGAAACACTAGAAACGCGCCAGCTCTTCTGTTTCTGCTGTTGTCTTGTGACTTGCTGTTTCTGTAAGCTTTATCTTTATGAATGATTCAGCTTCTCTCACAGCCTGAATGAAGGACCTTTGACTTCCATCTGCAGTTTTGACTTACGAAGTTATAGTTTATCGTGGATTCTGGTTTGATAGTGAAACGTTTATTAAACGATAAAACTACGAGTTTGAACCATGAAGAAACGATCAACAGCTATAAATTTAAAATAGTGTGGTGCTGATGACTTGTTTGAAGATGAAATCCCAGGAGATGCGTTCAAAGTTTTAAAAGCTGCCGATTCGAACGTCTTGGACGAAATCGCCACGAGTCTCCGATCCATCCTGTACAAAAGCTATGACTGGTGACGCTCATCCAACTTTCCAAGAACAACAAATATGCAAAATCATGCCATAACAACAGACATATGTTGCAACAAAGAAAGACAAAAAATCAGCAACTATCGCCATGGCGACGAGTGCATAGTAAATCGTTATGGGGGTCAAAATGCCTTCCCTTCGAGCGCTCAGGTAGCGGCGAAGCAAAATTAATTAATTTAATGACCAATTGCAGGTTGAAGGTCCGCTCATAGCACGATAGAAGTTCAAAGGTCGGCTGTTTATTTCGTGGTGACTTTCTTTTCATCCTCTGCGTTCATTTCATAACTGTTGAGCCGCAAGTTTGATCAAAGAGTCCACTTTGAACAACGGGTTTTGTCGAAATTTAAAGACACGTGTTTAATTCAATGAAAGAATTTGATGTTATCAGCTGATCCAATATCCTCGCTCAAATAACTTCAGCTGTCAAAATCTAAACCGTTTGAACAAGAACAAGAAATCGTTGAGAAATGCAATCCGCAAAATTCTTTCTTTTGTTAGTGCGCGACCACACTTCATCCATTTCGGCAGCCGTAAAAACAGTCGCGAAGAAAAAGGGTCGATTCTGGGTCCATCTTGAAGATTAATAGTTTTGGGTTTCACTGTCGCAAAAAAATTCATCAAGTTCCTTTGAATACTGAGCCACTGCCACAGCCCATACTGTGTAACAATTTTTTGGAAATCTGGTAACCAGAAATTGTTCGCTTTACGGGCAAATGAACAGGCGATGAATGGCATTATTGCTCAAACCAGCACGACAAATGTGTGGATTTAAGATACTTCAAGTTTTCGATGTTGTTTACATTTTTGAATCAGGCGCCATCTGCGCTCTGATTGGTTGATTGTAAACGAGCCAACAGGGCTTGTGTTTTGGAATGACGCACTTCAGGGAATGAAATTGGTAACTGGAGAGAGTCGGGCTTGGATTGTTGAAGTGATCGGACGTGTGTAACTACGTTGTTGAAGGTTAATTGAAAAAATAGGGTTTGAAGGAGGTTATTAAATGTCGAGTGGACAAGTTTAATACCTCAAACCGACGTCTATTCATTAGCATCAAATTTCTAGATCCTAGTTTTGCCCATTAGACTTTCAGAACCTTCAAGTTTAGACAATAGTGCATCAGCCAAGCCAGAACTGTAATTCTTACAAGTCAGTCAGCCAGTTTCAGTCACAGATCAGAACCCAGCTACAATCCTATTAATCTGGTAGATTTAGGAGCGTAGCAGCTAGCAGTTCAGAATCATCAGAAGAATAGTCTTCTTTCTTAGCTTTTCAAAGTGGACCCTTAAACAACCCTAGAAAATGTTCAGGGTCATGTTTAAGTTTACGACATGCAAGACACTGATTCGCCTAATTGTAACTGTAACCCATTTACTTACTAATTTCACACCAATTAAACATAAAATTTGCAGAAATTTATCAGAATGTTACGCTAAATGCGATACCAACGAAAATCACCAAGGCGATGATCCCGGACACTGCGGCATTAACCTAAACGTGATGAGACATGAAATGGAAATAGAAGAAGTTACAGAGCCAAATTGTTACAAGTCGGATGAAAAAAATATGTTTATTGACTGCATGAGTCATTTAGTGTCCCATAAGCAAGGTTCAGTACCTTCAAAGCCCGCTGCCCATATTTGCAAGGACCGTGCGATCTGCTTTTTCTATGAGGTTTGCGATCTAACAAAGACAAGAAAGCCAAGAGCTTGAAAAACAAACAGTGATGTCGTGGTCTTAAATTCAAAATAAACGAGAGGGGAAATCATGTTTTCCTTACTTCAAACTCTCGTCTTCAGAGAAACAGTATTGATATGAGATAACAATTGTTCGACAACGTGTAAAACCCTCATTGTTGTGATTTAGCCGACCAAATTCACGCTATACCGACAGGTTACGTCTTCGGATATATTTCAACTCAGCTTGTTTATTGTATTAAACTAGACCAACATGCGTTGAAGTTACTCATCACGGTTGAGTAAATTAATACGCCAATCAAACCCGCGCTAATGTACTTTTAGGATCTGGTGAATCTGGAGAGTGTAGTAACTGACATGTGCTATCTTATAGTCACTGTTCAAACTTGGCGAATGTAGCAGGTTTTGATTGGAAAAAATTTCAGCGAGTTTCTCTCGCTTGACAAATATAATTACTGTACTCAATCTGTATTTTCGATTTAATTAATGTTTGTAGCAGTGTAAGTTATCAACAAAACAGTGGGTCGTCTTGGCATGAAAACAAAATTGGTTTGATTCATAACATGCAGGGTTGTAAACAAGCTAAACTTTGCTCACCGTTTTCTCGAATTTTTTGGTTTACTTCGATTTTTCACGCGACTCCGTCTATCAACAAGATCTACAAAGAACAGGAATACGAGATCGTCTTTAGTTAATATTCGCTGCCATCAAGCTTTATGAGATTGATTTAAAATTGTTACTTTCTAAAACGGCATGTACTGGTTTTAAATTTAGAACAATAACTGGCCAGATGCTAGCTTTCTTACTCATCTTTTGCAATGTGCTTTTTGCAAACAATTAATCGTCAACTTTCGAAGTCAAAAGTGCTGTTTCTCCGCAATTTTATCATGACTAACGTTTTGTCGTTTGTTAGTTGCCAAATGCTTGGGAGGAAACTTGGTCTGCCAAGGGTTCTCTAAATTCATTTCGTACTAGATGCATTCAGTGCAATTGTCATAGGTGCAGCTGACATACCTACACACTCAGTGTGTCATATTCATATATTGTAAATGTTGAGCGTTGCAAAACATAACTCCCGGCTAAATGCCTCCCCCTGGCAGAAAGTTTCTGTACACAATAGTACCAAATGTTGTTCTGCCCCCTCCCAATAGACATGCTGTTTTGTAGTCAATTTTTACGAATCCATTCAACACAATTGACAATCCTTGTAATTGACCAACTGATGCATCAGAATTGTAGGGCTACAATCTTCAAACAAGTCTTAGAAATCGATGAGAAAACGTAATATCCCTTCCTATTTCAAACTCCCATTTATTAGCAACGTCAGCATTGAATCCGTGTCAACAACCATTAAAATAAACGTCGAACGGGCTTTTACCGAAATTGAACAGACTGGTAGTAATTGCTGACAGTAATAATTCAAGATAACGAAGATTCTTTGTAAAAACTTTTACTTCTGTATTGGCTGTTAAGGGATATTCTGGGGGTCAATTATTCTGAGGCAGCAGAACCAGAACCGTCTTTTAAAACAATTGTGCAAAACTTTAATGCTGTTCAGCTGCACTTTCTCGTGGACCGCTAGTTGGCCATTGCAATACTAACTGGACTCATTTCTGGAATTCGATCAGTGGACAAATTTATTTCAAATATTACGTCAAACACTGAACCAATTTTTTGCTTGCAAAAATGTCCACCAAAGGTCTCTACCATATTTGCAGTCTCATCTTCATCCTCTCCGGAAGCCTTCCGTCCTGGACCTTACTTTCTCCCAACTCCAAGTCAAAATCTCCAACTTCAAAACTCCCGATCTTGTGGTTCCTCGTCACAACCGGAACAGCACTCTTAGGAGCCTTGGACTTCTTTGCGCACGACAGCGAACAGGACAACAAGCCGCTAGCTTTCGCTATCAGCTACGTCCTGTGGATGTCACTTCTGTACTTCGGCCTCTTCCTTTGCCGCTTCGTTGCCTGGACGTATAGGCGGCAAATTCGAAGAATTTTCCGGGCATTACACTACAATAAAATGGCGGGCTCTTCAACACCAAACCCTCCAATCCCGTTTTTCGTTGTAGCGAACCTGATAATGTTCGCCCTTCACACCGTGTTTCGTACAGCCGTCCAAATCGACGAAACATTCTTAGTAATCTACAGCGACACCTGGTATTCTGAAAACCTTCGAAAGGTTTCAGAAATAGCGGTTGAGATCGCATGCTTGTCCTCAGAAGTCTTCAGGGTCACCTTCTTAGTCCTGCCCCTCGTTGAAATGATTAGGTGGAAATCGAATCTGTTCCAACGCCTGACCCCTGACAGACTTCAAAAACTTGTGGCCTTCAAAGCTCAAATACTTCAGCACTCAAGTACCAAAGACCTAGAAATCAAGGACGAATTTCAACTTTGGACCAAGGAGCTCTTGAAGCTTAGAAAGTGTTTTTGGGACTACGATGCCAGTTTAGCATCCCTGTTTCCGCTTTCAGTGGCCTCATGCATGTGCTCCACTGTCAGCTACTGGTTCCGCGCGCGCGTTTGTACAGTGTGTCCCATGGTGAAAGTCGCAGCTGATTTCGTTGCAACTCCGTATTTTCTCCATTCGCTTTTACTCCTGTGCTACATTGGAAATGACGTCAACTCCAAGATTGTCAAAATCAAGGAAGAACTTACTGCCAAGTTGGATTTAGTTGAGCGCCAAATTCAAACGACAGATGGAGCAGCGTTGCAGAATCCGTTCCGTCAAGTAGCAGTTTTAAAGGTACGGTAATAAACCGGCAACCCAAAATCAAAAGTAGCTTTGCACTTCTTTAAAGTTGGCGCTTCTTTTAGGTCCGTCAAGTTGCAGGATACATGTTTGATTGGAGCTGGAAGCTGAACGGACTTAACTGTATTACAATGGACTATTCTCTGCTAGTTAGCGTAAGTTTAACTTTAACAGCGAGTGTATTTTAAAATTCAAAAATATGGTTTTCAACAGGTTTCTGCTGCTTTGATGACGTATGTAACTTTCATCATCCAACTGTATTTGGCTGAAGTCCGTCCAAAATGAACCGTTAAATTTTTCAAAACATTTCTATATAAAACACAAATTGTTTGCTTCGCTACCTATAATTCTCGGTTTATTCTTATTCAAATAATTTTCAATAACACTTTTTTTATTGAGGATTGGAACTATCCTGTCCACTCGGAACCGGAATATCATTCCAGAATCCAGCAGGCCTTGGGAAGGCCGGCGAGTCATCGGGGTTCCATCCAAACCGTTCGGTTCTAACAGTACGTCCAGCCCAACCTCCGTCAGGACGTTCCATGGCGTGGTACACGATCCAGTCCTCAGAGCCATCTAGCGATCAAAAACCCTCCTTTGATTTCAACAAATTTCACTCAAAAAGCCAGTAAAGCTACTTAACCGACACTCACCAGGAGACTTGGTGAAGGAAGCATGTCCAACTCCGAAAACGCTCTGGGCGTCATTCCTCCAGAAGACACATCGATCGACGTCCTGCCACCAGTTAGCAGGGTTCATGGGGTCCTTAAGGCCATCGATGCCAATGATTCCGAGACAGTAGTCAGCAGTCCAGCTGCCAGAGGCCGAGAAGACAACAAAAGTACGTCCGTTTCGCTGAAGTACCTGAGCGCCTTCGTTCAAGGGCCCTCCGATGGTCTCCCAGCCGCTCTTGGGTTCCCTGAGAAGGGCTCGGGGCCCTTCCAAGAACCAAGGGTTGGCCATTTTAGCAATGTAGAGGTTTTGAGGCATGCCGGAGTCGCGTTCAGGCCAGCCGGACCAGATGTAGTAGAGGTTGCCGTCGCCATATTGGAGGACTGTTCCGTCGATGCCCCACACGTCGCTATCGGTAGTCTTGAGCCTAAAAACATATTTAGTTTGAGGAATCTGCATAGATGGCGCTCGTGACGCTTTTGAAAACTTTTACTTACTGAACCATAGCGGAGTAGCTTCCCAAAGCGTTGTATGGATCATTGGCTCTGATCACGTAGTTTCGGTGGTTGGCGTTGTCCCCGTAAGTTTGGAGGGCGAAGTAGATGTACCAGTTTCCTTGGATGAAGTGGATTTCAGGTGCCCAAAGACCACTAAAATTAGGGGGGGGGAAGAAAACAGATTTTTAAAAATTCAAAATTTTGAAATTCCCGCCGACCCTTTGTTAACTTACTCATAAGGCGCTTGCGCAGTAAAGACCCTAGTGCGCTCAGAGTCGTCCCAGTTGGTCAAAGTCCTGGTCCGCATGACATCGATGGCGACGTCATGGACCGAAATTGCCCAATAGTAAAACCCATCAGTGTGTTGGAACACAAACGGGTCAGCGGCTCCACCGGACAAAATTGGGTTTCTGAAGGTCTGCGCGCCTGCGCTGCTAACAGCGACAGCTGCCAAAGCGGCTGCAAACAAAATGGCGGCTTTCATGTTGAAATGTGTTGAATTTCAAACTAGTCTTCTTCAGCTGCCTCAACTTCAAACTGGCTTGCTTTACTTGATTCTTTGGGGCTTTAAAATACTCATTCACGTCTTAATCTCGTTTGATAAGATAGAAAAATCCACGTGAAGCTTCAAAGCTGTCAGAAAAAATGATCGATTGGTCATTATAAATTGCAAAAACAATGATTTATTATTCCACCAAAATCCACTGATAGGAAGGTCACTTAAGCCTGGCGGGAAATTCAAACAAATTTTCAAGCCTTCTGTTGCATCTCGTCCCAACTCTGTTGAACCGTCTGCCTCGTCAGCTCCCTCCAACGTTCATCATTGTAATTTCCCTCTCTGCAAAAGCGATTGAGCCTTGGGACCAAATTGCGGTTCTTGTTTTTCTGAGTCCAATCGAGAAAGTATGCAGTGTCGCCATATCCGCGCTCCCAGCCTTTGGCGCCATTTCTGGGTTTCCCGGGCTTCCGGCGCTCATCTCCACTGACGGTTTGACGGAAGTAACGAATGTAGTCGGCAACGCCCTCTGTTATCCAACCCGGACAGCGACGATAAGCCTGGATCAAGTGCGTGGCTTCATGGACGGACATGCCCATGTCGCGGGGGTTTTTCTCGGCGTAGGCGACGTCATAGTTGATTTGACCTCCGCCGGCGCTGGCGGGCGCGCCGAGGTCGCGCTTTGCGACGAGTTTGATGGATTTTGGTGGGGTGAAGCCTGGGGAAGCGAGGTATTTTGCTACGTCGTCCCAATAGCGGCGGATTGTATTTGCTGAGTTGTCGAGGAAGGATTGGATGTTGGGCGCGGCGCTGGAGTCGATGGTGATTTCTGGCGCTGCAAGCGCCAGAGGGCTGAGGTCTAAAGTTTGGAGAGATTTTGTAGTTCCCGCCTTTTTAGTGGTTTTTAATTTTGAAACGGAGTTGAATAAAAAGTTATATGGACTTACAGCAACCCAAGAGCGTTACAAGTATCAAGGACTTCATTCTGGAATTCTGGTGGGAATAGCTGGAGAAAGTAGTACTCAATGGCTTTTATAGTAGAATTGCATCCGTAAAATTTCATTGAAAAGTAATTTTCAAGGCTATGCATGTTGCATCTGGGTTAAAAACAATGGAGGTCGTCATAAGTTTGTACAGATGGCAAAACAACATCGGTTTGTGGTTTTAAATATTGTTTAATCGACAGAGATCCGGCTTCTCATCATTCTCAATGACTTATCTTTTCATTTCCCATGACCTTAAAATATAAATTCTGGCGGGTAATTCCACAAATCACACGTCTTTTTACGAAGATCAAGAATTGTCATTAAAAACAAGTTTCAATTTCAAGCCAATAAATTTTCGGATGTCGGATCACTGGTGTTTTCTCGCCCAGGAATGCAATATAATTTAAAGCAAAAGAAAAAATATTTTTTCCAGGTGAACAGTTCCGTAAAGGTGGCCTTTGGGATATCGATGAAAGCCTTTGGGTGTCCTTGAAAAGTTTCAGTTTCCATGGAAATCCGTAGGCCCAGTTACTGCAATTACCGGCTCGCGATGGTCGGCTCGTGATGGTCGGCTCGCGATGGTCGGCTCGTGATGGTCGGCTCGTGATGGTCGGCTGGCGATGGTCGGCTCGTGATGGTCGGCTGACGATGGTCGGCTCGTGATGGTCGGCTCGCGATGGTCGGCTCGTGATGGTCGGCTCGCGATGGTCGGCTCGTGATGGTCGGCTGGCGATGGTCGGCTCGTGATGGTCGACTGACGATGGTTGGCTCGTGATGGTCGGTCGTCATGGTCGGCTCGCGATGGTCAGCTTGCGATGGTCGGCTGGCGATGGTCGGCTCGTGATGGTCGGTCGTGATGGTCGGCTCGTGATGGTCGGCTCGTGATGGTCGGCTCGTGATGGTCGGCTGGCGATGGTCGGCTCGTGATGGTCGGCTGGCGATGGTCGGCTGACGATGGTCGACTCGTGATGGTCGGCTCGTGATGGTCGGCTCGTGAAGGTCGGCTCGTGATGGTCGGCTGGCGATGGTCGGCTGGCGATGGTCGACTGGCGATGGTCGGCTCGCGATAGTCGGATCGCGATGGTCAGCTCGCGATGGTCGGCTGGCGATGGTCGGCTCGTGATGGTCGGCTCGCGATGGTCGGCTCGTGATGGTCGGCTCGCGATGGTCGGCTCGTGATGGT